>JXSR01S075281.1:85667-98749 GCA_000969725.1 Ophiothrix spiculata | reverse complement strand
TGCTATCAGCAGTAGATAACTGATGGATAGTGTGCTATCAGCAGTAGATAACTGATGAAGTGAGCTATCAGCAGTAGGTAATTGTTAAAGTGTGCTATTAATAACATTAGATAAGTGATGAAGTGTGCGATCAGCAGTGGCGTACCTGCCTTCTTCGGTCAGAGGGGGCGAGCGACACAGTCCACGGGGAAAAAAAAGATCTTTTTTAGTGCGCTCATAGTCATAGCGCGCGAAAATGTTTTGCCAAATTCAGCTAAAATTAGCATGGGAGCTACTATCTATGATTAAGGGGATGAGCATGTGACATAATTCGAACGAAATGATCATGTTCAGTGCGCGCGTAGCGCGCGAAAAAAAGTTGTTGGCTAAAAATCAGTGGCGTAGCTGCCATCTACGGTCAAGGGAAGGAGTAAGTGACATGATTCAAACAAAATAATGAATTTTTGCAATGCACGCGTATTGATAATAATTTTTTCATCTTATTATTATGAGAAACGATCTAAACTTCAGATTCAATTGGTAGGCATTACTAACCTTCAAAACAAATGATACACCGTTATTCGTTCTCTAACATGTCTAATGTGGTCTGGTACTTGCCCGGTACTTGCGCCATGTCCGGGCCATGTCTTTAATGCTAGCAATGCCTACCAATTGAATGTCGTTTCTTCGGTTCTTATTATTAATAAAATGGATTAATGAAAAATTATAGAAAAAATAATATCTGGATGGATGATGCTTAGACACCAATGACGCATGATTTTAAAAGACCGCGTGCTTCATTGACTTAACTCACTTACCTCTCATATTGATCTGGTTTGTACCAGGAAAGTGTGTTTGTACGGTGCGAAAAATGAAAATAGCAACTTTTAAAAAACGACCTCGAGGGTTTTAATAGTTCATAACTTCGGTGTTTCTCAGTCAATTGTCAGAAATAGGGTGTCAAATGAAAGCTGACACTCCAGCGCTTGTGCACACGTTTTCGTATTCCGTATTGGCGCAGAAGTCATTTGTTCGAGGTGAGGCGATACTTTTTTGGGAGTCTTATATAATCAAACAAAGAGGACTTTTGGAATGAAACTTGCGCCAGTAACTGAAAGTTCGGATCGGGTAAGGGGCTACAGTGCTCACCATTTTGTAACTTCAAGTATATCCGGTAAGCACGGTAAGGGGGTCAAAGAGGAAAAACCTAGTGAGCATAAGGTCGTGATTTCCTTGCAGTTGATGACAGAAAAGCTAATTAGGCCTATCAACACTCGATACATGAAAGTGTCACATTTATGGTTTCCTTATCAGATTCTGACTAGTTATTTTTATGATCTTTGACTATGTCCTCCTCTTTCTTTCTTTTTTCCCTTTTCCCTCCTTTTTTTTTTTTTTTTTTTTTTGCTGTCAGGGGGGCGGCCGCCCGCCCCCCTCACAAGCATTACAAACCCCAATAAGTGGGATAATATTCCTACTAATTTGTAGTGCTCCACGTTCATATTGGCTCATTTGTCTTTATTCAATGAGATAGTAGAATGAACACGAAATCCAGCGTTGTTATGATGTCAAATATTGATCAGATGAAGTTCCACCTTCACAGGATTTCTTATACTATAACATGGCTTTGTTTTTTATCTTAAATGTTCTTGAATTTGAGCAATGACAAATTTTTGAAGTTGGATATATCAAAACGTGCCGTCGATCTGCAAGGCGGAAAAAAAGAACCAGATCGCTAGGTTCAAGCATTCTCATGTACGAAGAAATTGAAAACTTTGGCACTTATTTTGTCCTCTTTCTGCTGAATTTAATGTCTTCTTTTCTCATTTCCGCCTTAGCACATATATAATAGAGCATTCCAAAATTTAGTTCACCAAAATCCGTTGAGTAGTTTGTCTAATACAACGAATTTTGTAAGGCCTACACCGTCACATTTAATGAGTAAGTTGTTTATGATTGGTTGATACAGAATTTGACGGTGACCTCACTTAATCCATTTTTAATGTTTGGGCAAGCGAAAAATATCCCACTCCTATCGCCTGTGCCCTGCTCCCGGCAGGTACGCCCAAGCCCGTAGCCAGGGGTAGTGCGGTGGGGGCGTCGCACCCCCCAAATTTGACAATGTACAAAAAAAGTCCACAAAAATTCCCTAAATGACCACCAAAAGAACACATAAAGCACCAAAACAAGTAAATGTAGGTCGTTTTTTAATAAAATACTTCACAAAACGCTTGAAAATCTGCTAACAAACTACAAAAATTAGTTTAGGGTCGACCAAAACGAATTTTTTTCCTCCAAAATGTCCACTTTTTGAAAATCCGCACCCCTTGAAAAAATCCTGGCTACGGCAGTAGTTAATTGATGAAGTGTACTATCAGCAGTAGTTAATTGATGAAGTGTGCTATCAGCACTGATAACTGATGAAGTGTGCTATCAGCAGTAGATAACTGGGTGGGGGGGGACCTCTTTCGGTGACAGGCTAAATAAAGAAAATGTGGGGTCTTTCGGTGAGGAGCTCTCAAAAAAGGGGTCATTCGGTGAGGACGGTAAAAAATAGGGGTCTTTTGGTGAGGATCTCAAGTTGCATTGAAACAGGGGGTCATTAAGCGAGGCGCTCAAATTTATGGCAAAACTTGAGGTTTTCCAATGAGGTGTTTGAACAGCTATAAAAACCATGAAATAATTATCCTTGGAGTGTTAAAACCTATTATGTATGATTCCCAGGTGTTAACACTCACAAAGAGCCAAAATCCTCAGAAAATAAATGGTAAATCTCACTTATTTATGAAAAAGGGTCACTAAGTTACAGTGAGACCATTATCTTCGGAAATATAGTCATTCGGCGAAAGCGTGTAGTGAGAGGGTTTTCTTGTGGTCATTCAATGAGAGAGCATGTTGAAAATGGAGGTCATTCAGGTGAGAGCAACCTGTGAAAAAATAAAAAAAGGGTCATTCGGTGAGAGGAGGTTTGAAAATGGGGGTCAATGTGGCCGCACCGTCCCGTCACATGTTTATAGGGAGTAGGAGTAGATCAATCAATCAATCAATGATACAAGTACTTGCATCATGCATACCCCATGAAGGAGTCTATATTCGTACAGGGAACCCACGGCTTTACGTGACTGTCCGACCACGGAGCAAGTAGAGTAAAGTTTCTTGCCCAAGGAAACAAGGAGACGAAAACCGCCCGGCCCAAGCTCGAACCCACAATCTCTGTATTACGAGACCCGTGCTCTAACCGCTCGGCCACGCTCCCCTCCAGGGGAAATGCAGCCTGGTGGGGGTTAACTTAATTGGGGGCGAAGCCCCCGGAAAATATTGTTTTATGCAAATTTAGGGGTCAAAGAACGCAGATTTAGTGACTATTTTTGAAGCAAAAATCATAGAAATATGCACAACACATATTGTTTGCGTAGTGTGTAACGGATGGGGTCCAGGGGCCCGCCTTAGGGCCCGTTGGGGTCCAGTCACAGTGCCCTGGTGGCGGTCAAGGGGGCGAAGCCCCCGGAAAATTTAGGGTTTTATTCATAACTTCCCGTTCTGTAATTCCTCATTTGCGACCCTTCGGGCCGCACACCAATACCAAACTTATAACCAAAGTAAACTTGAGTTGAGTTAACACCCCCGGTTACCCCGGTCTCAAGTCTTCTTCCCTTTCTTCTCTTCTCCTTTTTTCTTTCTCCTCCTTTCCCCTTACTTTTCTCCATTTTCTTTCCTCTTTCTTCTTTGTGAGTAACCGGCCCTGAGCGGCCCAAAACCAAGCGGCCCACGTGGCGATCGCCAAAACGCCACTGTTGCCAGTCCGCCTACTAGGCCTATTATATCATCCGCGAATTTCAAGATTTTTGTCAATTGTTAGTCCACATTAGCAAATTTAAAGGTTTCATGATAATTTGATTTTTAGCTGAAATTAGCAACATTTTCGCGCGGACGTTCAGCACGGTTGCTGTCGGGGGCCTTTGGCTACACCATTAAGAAGTGAACAAAAAACATCACAGTCTTGGGAATGTAAATTTGTGTTTTCTTATGAAATCCCACCATTTGTGTTTTCTTATGAAATCATAATTCAAAATGATGTTGCTCGTGGCAAATATAGTTCCAATAATTAAATCCCGGTGTAGGAGGAAGTCCCCCATTCTTATTGTCCGGGTTGTACAGTTAAGTATTAATAGGCTAACAACTCTCACCCAACATTAGGTTACGCTTAATTCCGTTATGGTCTATATGGAAGGCGGACTACCATTTCAGGGGGACTAAGATCACACCGGGATTCGGGCCTTCACAAAAAATCAATTCAGGATTAACTTCCACCCACCCAGCATCTACTAAGTGAAACTTCATATCTGTTGCTTTATCCGCCTGCATAGGCGTAATTTATTCTCTATTTGCTCATCTTCATTAATATTTGCATCAATTTGAGTCATCTTCATCCCAGAGATTCTCAGACACACCTTCGCCAAACGGAGTTTCATAGCCCCACCATGTGACGAAACTCCAACCAATTACCGCACTTTTGCTGGTATCAGATAACAATAGCGTCTTTCACGGAGCAATGCAAATTACCATACCATCACTCATGATCTGAATCACACTGCGCACCTGTACGGAAGCGACGAGCGACGCTGTTTTCAATTACAGCCGAAAGTTGGCTGAGGAGAAGAGAACTACAGTGTTTCAAATTACTCAAACTTCGGAAATCATACCACTGGAATTATAACAGAATGGAAGGATAATGTATGTTAACAACATATTGACTCTACTTCTTCTTGGTTTGTCGTCAGTTAATTCGTATGAACTCTCTGCGAGCAACTCAACAGATCCAAAACAACAGTGAACGCTACCACTGTTTCTGTACCAATACCACCACACACAGCGCGCTGGATGTGGTACATTCACACCGTGGGATCAAATAAAAACGTGGAATTTTACTCTATTTCTGGCTCTCTGTTGCAATGACAACTTATTCGCCTTGTTGACATATACATTAACATGCTTAACACATGTTTAAAACATAAATTGGTGATCTATTTCATTGAAAACAACAACAATATATTTTGCAATTTTTTGTACCAGTGACTGTGTGTGAGAGATAGCCTGTGTTTACATGCATGATATACAGCAGTCAATGGCCTATTGTATGGCATGCTGAACACTTAATTGTTATGTATTGTGTACACTGTTGACTCAAACATATGAATAATTCTGTTAATTGTGGAAAATCAACCATGTGTAATATATGACCTCTGTAACAACACTATCAGCTGATCATCATCCAGTTTTATCAGTTGGATATAATTTTTTTTATAGAATTTGTGAAGAACAATGTCAACAATTAGTACATTATCACTGAGAACGTTTCACCGTAGGATGTCGCAACCTGTTGCCAACATGGATTTACTATCAGTATCATTATTCCAATTCCAAATGAAGTTGCCAAATTTGTGGATTTTATTTATCGCTTTATGTAGTCTTCATCTCGTTAATCCAGGTAAGATATTTACCATTTTGTGTGATAATTGATAAAACCCAGTATCAGGTTGCGAAAAAGTCAAGAAAACCTCAACATGAAAATGTCGTATATATGGCATATTGAAAAAAAAAATACAGAAAAATGTTTTCATGATGTTTCTTAATGATGTTTCAAAGTAAAATGTTTTGACTTTTCAACAACCGTACATCATTTGATGATCTTGAGTCTTGACAATGTGTTTGCTATCATTGAAAATGGTTTTACTGATTTTTTGTTATTAAGCTTTGACAAAAAAATGTGTTTGTCCTCACCTCGGTGACCGTAAATCAGAAAATGTTTTTCTTGGGGTGTGCTATTAAAATTGCGGGTTTTAAAAGTACAGGATGTGGTGATGCGGGCTATGGTCTGTTTGGTAGAGATACGTATTAACTTTACATTTTCTGCTATCTTTAAAACAACAGTATAATAATTTGGAGATGAAATTTGTTCGATTTACAATCAGAAAAATATGGGCTCACATTTTCTGCTATATTTGGAGGTGAAATTTTTTTGGTTTACAATCAGAAAAATATGGGCTTTCATTTGACATCAAAAATGTACTACATATTTGTACTTCCGATTGAGGCCCCGGGGGATGAGAAAGTGATCGGAACCTACACCAAAAACATCTTCAAAACAGATTGAAAACACACTTACATGTAACACAGATATCAGAAGGGAGCTAAGCCTGGTATTGAATGTTTGGTCATTATAGAAAACAATTCATGAAGATCACCCATTATTTATTTAATTTCGGCCACATGTAGGACCACTTTCTGAAGAATCAGCCATATATGCTGCTGTCATGGTTTCTTAATTTTTAACGAGAAATTATAACATTTTTGTGGTTTTCTATTAAATGTTCAAACAAATAATATTACAAGTACTTAGCCTTACTTATTTCATAAATGGAGACATTTAATGGAAGTGATTCCAGCAATGAAAGGTCATTGAAGGTATATTACACACAAACCTGATCAATGTGTAAAATATCTATGAACAGATGTTGCCTGGGGGGAAAATTGTGGAGAAATTCTGTCTGTGAGAATTCAAAATTCAACATCCTGAAGGTTGGTGAGCTACATGCTTGATTTTTGCTTTTGAAATTTAGTCTATTATAAGTCTTTTTAAAATTTGAAAAAAATGCCCCCTGAAGTTTTCCAAAAAGAAAGAAATTTTGCTAACTCTGGTAGTGTGTCTTTTCCTTGTACATATGAGTCTGCACTGTATAGGAAGAAAGAAGGAAAGAAATGATATTACACATAAACTTGTAATAGAAAGATTGAGATAATGATGTTGGCCGCCACATTTCTTCATTTTTGTAAACAAATAACATGTAGTTTTCTTGATCACAATTGGATACAAAAAGACAAACTTGTCCCATTAAATTTTGCACATAGGCTATATATGTTTTGTTAGTTTTTGAACTGAATACAGCAAAACAACTCGTAATTAGCTTATAATTGGACATTTTAGTTTCCAATGTAAATTTATGAACCATCATTATTGTACTGTGACATATTGGGAATTTTTAGACCATGAACATGGACTTAGCAAATTGGAACATGTATAAGATGTCAAAATATTCCCTGATTTATAGCACCAGGATAATTGTAGACATTGTATTAATTGTATCCAGATAAAATTAATAGGATCAAGCTTTTTATTAAAATTGTCAGGAGGAGCAGAATCATATTTGAACAAAGCTGAAGTTGAAGGAGTGGAATCGCAGTAAGTTGAGTTGTGGATGATTAATCAGCCCAAAGTTTCCACAAAATAGTGGCCTTTTAACACGTACCGGTACTTAAAGTTTGGCCAGTGACTGAGAATTTAAGGCAGGCTTTTCATAATCAGTAAATTTACTACCTGCACATAGTGTGGGTATATAGATGTGTGGATTTTATTAATGATAAGCTAATAATCAACCATATAATACTATTTTCAGTCCTGATTCCTCACAAATAAAAATATCCTGGATACACCCTGATCATTATAATGAATGTTTGATTTTAACAATGTAATTTTCACATGATTTTTGGTTGATATATGTTGTATCATGGAAGTCTGGAAGGTAACATAATTTATGTTATCTATGGGTTATGACCATGATGAGTATCATATGATTGGGTTTGGGTTTCAAGTCAAAGATCATCTTATCAAATCTATAAATTCAAAGCTTGCCACAATAACAGATTCCATGTGGGTGACTTACATTGATGGAAGGTACGGTATGTGCCATACTCAAGACCCCCTTTTTAAGCCCCCTCTCCCGCTCCCTAAGATGCCCATTTCAAGATTACTTCATATCCAAAGACCCCCATATTCAACAAAAATGGCTCAAAAATGTGCTTTATAAAGATTACAACTAATTTCAACCTATTTTTTTTTAGTGATTTTCAGCTTCAACACTAACAGTCATACTTTTACACAAAAAAGGCAATTCCTGAGACCTCATTTGGAGAAAAATCAGTTCCATATATCCTATTTTTGACCAAAAATCACTTCCGCAGGAACCAAAATTGGATATCCCTTGCGGCACATACCTACCAAAACTTTTTTTGAGTACCCCCCCCCCCCACTGCATGTCAAAGATTGCATTCTGACATGTTTGAACATTTTTCTCAATTATTGGTACAATTAAATTTGTACACATTTAATTGGAAAATATAAATTGTACTGTTTTGTACAATAATATCCAGAACGAACATTGTAATCCGTTATATTTAGGGAAATTTGAATTTATGAGGAGGGAAATGTCCATGAGTCTGGAATTTGTTAAAATTTATTGAACATAACAAAACTTCTTTTCAAATATCAGTATAAGTATACCAGTGACAAACAAACAAACAAACAAATAAACCACCTTTTATTTAATATTTGTAAGCAAAACACTGTCTCTTCAATGTATTAGTACCAACTGTAATAAGCCTAGATCTATTTAAATCTAGACCTTGTTTCAAAATATTTTAGGAGAACATAAGAATTATTTTCTTGTAAAATTGACTTTAAATATCTATATAGTACATGTACAAAATTGTACATTGTACACACGTAATATACACTGAATGTAAATGTACTCAAGCTATAAATTGTGTTCAATTAAAAATGCAATGTGTTATTACGTGGGAGACCGTTACATGTAAATACTCATTAGAAAAAAATCAATATGCATGTCCATCAGGCTGCAGGTTGAACTCAATAAAATCAAGTAATTGTCCTCTTAATTATTAGGATAGGGAATTGACGTTAATGCAATGCATGTGAATATTAAACATTATTTGAAAAATGATGGTAATTACAGAATTTAGGCCTAATTGTTATACATACACACATGTGTGGAGTTAATTAGAGACACATGTTTGTGAATCCTAATTCAATTGTAAATTGCATTTTTAGTTTTCATCACCATTATCACTAATTTACACTCTTTACGATATGATGAAATGAAAGACAAATGATGAAATATAATGGAAATATTCAAAGTCATATTAATAACAAAAAAATGAATATTTTGTAACAGCCTATTTTAGGAAGATATCTCAACAAATGGCTTGAAATTCTGCCTTTTCCAATACAATCTAAATGAGCTAATTTTTTGCCTAACTGTCTGTTCTTCATTATATCTCAAGTCTTGTTTTCTTGAAATTTGATAGAAACAGTGTCTTGGTGTAACGTGTTCTATGAATGATAGAAGTATAGTGAAATTTTATCACATAGTTGGACCAAACATAAACATACCACCTCAGTGGAAGCTTTGTTTCTCCTGTGGAGGGGGGGGGGGGTACTACATTGTAGGTGAAAACTGGTAGGTACATTATGTGCCGCCCATATGTAGCATTGTTCACCCTCTGCTATGAAGATTGGCTGGTTTTTTCACCATAATACTACAATGTGAAATGGGTATGCTTTTTTGGTCAATGATACTATATGGGGCAAATTTTGAGATTTTAAAAAATGAATGGGTTGATTTGTTTACTTCTGCTATAAAAAGCAACTACAAAAATGTAAAATTTTCCCAATTCTTGCACAACAACTCTGAAAGTTACATAGTAGTTGATTTGTCTGATTTGTAGGAAAACAACTATCTAGAGTCTGTAAATTTGCTATAGCAATGGGTCAAAAATTTCAAACCAACTATATGTAATTAGTGGGTCATATTTTCATACAATTGGTTTACTTGAAACATTGGTTGATTTTTGTACCCAATGGAGGAATATCTGTACCCCATATCCTATTTGAGTAAACCCCCTGTCTCTCTGTGTTTACAAAATAATGCCTACACTAGTGCCAATTACTAGAGGAGGCAGGGAGGGCAAGTAGGGTTACAAGGTAGGGCAAAGACCAGATTATAGATGTTTGTTGTCTTCAGCTCCAGGCAGTGACCTGGTTCAGGTCAAGTTTGATTGTCTGTCAGCCAGTGACAGCACCCCTGTTGGGTGCTGAAGGAGTATAAGCTTATAAGGCAAAAAAAAAAAGAAGTTGTTTGCTTGTCCTCAACTGACCGACCCTAATTTTGGAAATCACTATTTTTTTTGTACTGTACAAAAGAATGTTCCATATTTTTTTATTAAATCACTTATTGAGTCATTTTGGAATGTTGTTGTCTACCTGTAATGTAGTTTTGTGCCCAATGTGATGATTCCCCCAAGGGGGGGGGGGAACTGATAATTTGTGCCTGGGTAACCAACCAAGTTCCGCAGGTTCCAAAGGCGACCCTATGCGAGACGAAAAAGGTTGCCTCAAAGGGCACCAGTCTAAGCGTTCAAATCGAGCAGAGGCAGCAATGAGTGATCATATTAGACTCATCCAATTAAAAAAGTGCTAAGGTGACAAACCCCCCTGTTTTACAGGCTGGACCCACCTTAAATTTGCTTTTTTGAAGATTTTTTGTTTTGTTTAAATTGCTAAAATTAGTTGTTTTTTTTGCCAAAATTTTAAAAAAGTGTTTAAATTCTAAAGAAAATTTCTTTGTTTTTATGTTTATCACTCCAGTTTTGGATTTGTGGGTTATTTTAGGCAAAAAGTGCCAGACTTGCCCTACTTGAAAGGTCCACCCTCCCGTTAAACAGCTCCCGTAAGGGTTTTTTTGTCACCTAAAAGTGCATTATTATTCTCAGATAGAAGAACTGGTTCAAATCACCATTTGAGTAAATTGTCAATGGCTCAATCAGGCTGTACTTCGAAGATGTGTGATTAACTACTTTTAAAAGCAATGGCTTTTCTGTGAAAAAACCCGATCTGTTGAAGATCTGATCCCTTCAGGCTTGCTGAATAAACACACCATGGCAAAAGGAATTATTTATGTATGAGATGATGTTGAAAATTTTATAAATTTTTAAAAACACGATATTGCTAAATGTACATTATTCTCAGATAGAGGAACTGGTTCAAATGATATTATAACCTAGGCTGTGAAATGATGTTGATTTCAGTTTCAACCTTGTGTAGGGATGAGAAAGAAAAGAGGTGCTTCCCTTCATGCATTGCTTCATACCCTTTGAAATTGATTATACAAGAAATGATGAGAGTATGCAGAAATTAGGGGCGCACCATTTGATTCTCAGGGGGGGGGGGGACGACGTTTTTTTGAAAAATGGCGGCAAAAAAAAAATCCCATCTTGACCCAAAAATGAGGAAGGATAAAAAACTAACTTACAACCCCAACTATTTCTAGTTAACCCTTTCGATTCTGAATTGCAATATAGGTGTATATAGCCCATACTGAAATGATTTATACTCAATACAAAAAAGATCGCCTGAGCGTTCTCTTGTAAGCTCCTTTGGAAACGCTCAGGCGTTCTATTGGAACAAAAGAGTTAAAGAAAAACATAAAAATAAAATTTTAAAAAATCTTGCTGCCGAAGATTGGCAGAAATGGTGCACCCCTAAGAAATGCCTGAAATGCAAGATAGTAATAATTAAATTTGATGTAGGGATATTCATCACTAACTACTCACATAATTTCCTATAAATGTAACAATCCCATAGGAAGCATGATGGGAAGTACCACCGGCTACCCATGTAGTCTTAGAATTATGAATCAGATCTCATTTTAAGCACACCGCAAGACTAGAACCTTTTGTCAACTAACACATCTTCTTAGACCCTTCATAAATAAAAACATATAATACGGTACTTGGGATTTATTATTGGTTTTATTTTCACATCCATAGATTCTGTAACTTTCAATAATGCTTTCCCAACTTGGGATGGAACCTTGAATATATTAATGACTTCCCCTTTCCTCTCTCAGGTTGTACATTTCATATGTCATATTAGATGTATAAATGTCTCTCGAGACACTTCTTGTTAGTAAATGACATCAGGTTAAAACAGTGGTTTCATGGTTAAAAGAATCACACAAATGTCTTTTTATTTAGATTCATTTATGAGACAAATTGTGCAAGGAAAAAAATGTTTTAAAGTATTGTAACCATAGCAACCCAACTACTGTGTTTTGGGTTTATTGTATATTGTAATTGCATAAGATTTCAACAAATTAGAGATGGGTGAGAAACGAAAAGGCCATGGCCATGATAACTTGCCACATAGAAAATTCATGACAAGAGAACTAGATTTTATTTTGAGACCTGAGAAATTCACGTCATCGCCAAAACCTGACACGATTATGACAAAAGAAGATCCATATTTGATGAGAATATGAGAATCCAAATGATACAGACGCAATCCCTGGGAGTTTTTTGGTTGTGAATTATTACAATTTCAATTTCACACTGAGTATGCATGGCATGCCAAGGTTTATTTCACTGCATCGATCATCGTAGGAAGAAATGCACAGCTCTGTTGAATATGTTTCATAAACATGTATCTAATCTTTAAGGAAATACATTACAATATTTGTTGTGTGCATTTACATCTATGTAGGGTGATTTAGGGTTTTGCGGCACAAGTTGAAATTCTGTATAATGGTTTCTTATTACAGAGGCTGTCCTATTCGCAACTGTAGAAATTTATTTACAAAGACACGTTTCTTTAATTTTTGCACTTAATCCATTGAAAAATAAATTCTTCAGACAGTCGGACAAACAAATGGACAGAAGGATGGACAGGCAAATATCAGCCGGCCTTGATCTGTATAAATAATAAAATGTAGGTCTTTGCTTTCAATGACAACAATAGTTCAAAAAGCAGGACGACAATGTCAAAGTTTTGCCGACATGGAACATTATATTGAAATATCACTGTCTTATCTGCTCACACTTTTCAACTTATCCATGTCATTTTCCTTATCTGGGCCTGGCAATGTGAACTGATAGTACAGAAAATATATTATAGAAGGGATGCCAAGATGTTGCATTCGTCATAGTTCACAGGACTCAACAACAAAAATTGTGAAACTGGCTTGATGGGAATCTCATATAGGAATATTAACAAGATTGCCCCAAGTATGAAATTTTCTTTTCCTAATGTCTATGGATTTCAATCCAGAAAAGGTCTATTACCGCAATTTTCAGAATAAATTCATATCGAATGCTATATGTAGATTTGAATGTGGTCATAGCAATCTTGCTTTATATGACTGTAAATACACCCCCGGGAAAATATGAGATGCCTGACTTAGCTGGGAGACAGT
>JXSR01S075281.1:52733-68308 GCA_000969725.1 Ophiothrix spiculata | reverse complement strand
TTCATTTGTAGATATCATTTCCTTTGTTATTACTAGGCCTGGAGCAAGACAGACTAGCAGGTGATTGTTGATGTTAGCCTTTGTGTTAATTAAAACCTTTGTCTAATGCAAGAAAGCTCTTCATATTTTGCAGAGACTTATTTTTTGTGATTTGTAAAATAGTTTTATTTGGGTATTAACAATAAGGGAATATGGAATTTTTGACTTACTGAACCATGTGATTTTTGATTGTTTTTGTGTTTTAAGTATTTTTAAAACTTACAACATATAAATTATCTTAAATTCATAACCATTGTGAAATTAAATACCTAATGAAATTTAGCATTTATGAGTAGTTGTAATATTCACTTAGAGAATCGGAATCGGAATTGGCCAATTTTGAATTTACTTATATCAGAATCTGCCGATTGCAATCTTGGATAAATTACGTGTTTGTTATATTCATCAAGGCTTTAATATGGAAATTGTGGTCTACGATTGATGTTCTTCTTGAAATGCGTATGCCTGTTTAGAAATGGATGCATTGACACCACAACTGACCAGCACAGCTGAATTCACACCCAAACACAGACACTACACAATTAAAGCGCAATGAATGACCAGCTTTGTTCAACTCCTTTTGCATCAATCAGGAAAGATTATAGGCGCGTTCCCACTGACTCTCGGTTAACGCCAAATTCGCTAGCCTCTAGTCTAAACTCTCGGCTAAGCGCCGTCAGAATGCAACTCATTTCTGTAGCCTCTAGTCTAAATAGTGAATTTTAACCGTAAGACTTTCTAGCGGTTATCTTTCGGCTAACCCGGTCTTGCTTAGCCGAGAGTCTTAACCGAGAGTCAAAACGCTGTGAAGATGCGATCTTTTATCTTAACCGAGAGTTGTGACCTTCGACGATATCGGCGATTGCACACGTATAATTCCCTGTCAGTGCATGCATAACTGCCATATCAATATGGAAGTTTTGCACTGTATTTCTGTGGCGAATATAATAAATGAAACGAGCAATTATCCCTGGTAGAAACGAGTAGGCCCTACAATTCTATTACAAGATTGGAACTTGTGCACATTTGGAACATCATTCGAGTAGGCCTACACTTTTAGTACATTCTAGTATAATTTTTTGTACTAGAATTGTACTTAAACAGTGTACTACAATCATGTTCCAAATGTAGACATTCCAATCTTATACTAGAATTGTATTCGATTTCCTCCAGGGCTGTTCCTTTCATGGTGCATATGCCGCCTGTTTCTCAAGTGATAAATTAGTGGAAGACTAGAAAGTTCACGTATCTGACTTGAACTGTCGACCATGATCTTTACGGCAATAATAATTACAAAATTCTGCACAGATCAGTCTTCTTGTGCGAAGCCTCGCCATCTTTATTTACGTTTACTGATTTCATATGGGTGCGCTTTGTCAATCATTTTACGGGCCGCGAGACACTTCCGGTAAGATTTAGACTTAAGGTTAGCGAAAGTTCTTTGACCTCTCTCGCTAGACTAGAGTCTAAATTCACAGTGAGGACAGACACTCTGGCTTAGCGGTTGGTTTAACTTTAGCCGCGAGTCTTTTAAACCAAGCTAAAACCTTCGTGAAAACACGGCTGATGATAGTGTGCATTTGGTCATTTGGGTTAGCATTTAGTATGTGGTTTTGATATCTATCTATTGGCAAGTGCAAGTCCTGCATTGTGTAGTGGACCTACGAATGGATGAAACGAGATGCAATGGTGGCTGTAATATTTTTCTGAATAGCATGAATGTACCTCAGAAATATAGAAGCTATTTGACTGATGAGAAATTAGCTTGACAATGATGTTCTATGTTTGGTGTAATACAGCATGCTACAGTGATCCAAGCATCGCGTAAATTCACCCGGTGACTGACAATAAAGGTGTGCACGCTTTCCTTGCACCATGAGTTATTATATAAATACCGACTGCTTATAAGGGCGATGGTAACATTATTGCCCCAAAGTGATCTTGATACTATGAACTAGGTTGAGGGAAATAGTATGATTGTCTAACGATCATTGAGATAATAGTTTTTATTATATCGATTGGCATGATTTTAGCCATTCAATATTCTTTAACTATTGCACTCTCAAAACAAAATTGGTATATAAAACAAATATTGACCAGGATATGATTTCCCCTCAGTGATCTTGAGACTATCATGCTATTTCTCTCGACCTTCAGTCCCGGGAAATAGTATATAGTCTCAAGATCACTTTGGCCAAGTAATACAATTACCCTCATAAACAGTCAATATTTGTAGACTATTGCAAGAATGAAAGAGCAATCAATAGTTGTTTTACATACCATTTTTGTTTTGAATGGGCAATCATGCCAGTCCGTATAACTTCTTCTTGGTCAGATGCAAGAGAAATGATAGACATATAAGACCATTTGAAGCTTAAAAGGTTCAGACTTAATCTTAAGCTGAGCTATATAAACGCAGGAGAGGTGAAACAGACTCTGGCTTGCATGACTGATGAATTGCATTGCTCACAGTCAATTAAATACCTTACATGCAGGGAAAATCCTCCTGATCCTCTGATTGATAGTATCACTAGTCTAGATGAGCTAGACTCCTGCCAGACTTGACCAGTGATTGATAGTATCAGGAGGGAGCTAGACTAGACTCCTGCAACACAAACCACTAGCTAGCCAGTTGATTATGTAAGTGATGCCATAACAAATGAGAGTGCAGGTTTCCTGATTTAGATCAAGTTCTATAATTGTGTGATATAGGATGATGGATGGAGGATGTCCAGTGTGTGCTCTTTCTTTGCACTTCTCCTGATGTGATTAGCTGGTGCATGTATTTCATTTATGACCCTATATATTTGGGATATGGTACAGTTATAACAGTTTTGAGTCTGAATTGATCCAGGTTGTACATGTGAATTGTATTCTAAAGAACTGTGAATGATTTTTAATGAAAAAAATGTAAAGTGAACTAAGCATCCCTGGTTATTCCAGCCATTGCACATATGGTCTGTATCCTGTCATAGTAAAGATATTCTTATCCATAGTTATTTTAAACACACTTTTGAGTCACGATTACTTTAACTTAGAACTTTTGCATTTTAAAAGATATTGTATCAATTGATTTGTATACTTAAATGACCCTGTTTTAACATAGAATCAAACTGCTGGTAGTCAGCAATATTTTTGAAGATACATCAACCTAGTTATAAAGGACCAAGTGTACTTTAGGTCTCATCCAGAATTTTAGGGATAGGGTTTAGGGTTAGTGTTAGGATTAGGTTTAAGTTAGGGTTAGGGTGTAGGGTTAAGGTTAGGGTCAGTTTTAGGGTTAGGGTTAGGGTTTAGGGCTAGGGTATAGTTTTTGATGGGACCTAAAGTATACTTTTTCCATTATAAAAACGAATTCACCATTACTGTTTACGGAGTGGTTTATTTTATATTTGACAAGCTTGTTGTCTTTTAATGGAAAAAGTATACTTTAGGTCCCATCAAAACCTGGTCCTATTTTTTGAATTAAATATCTTCATTAACCAGTTTATTCAATTTAATGGTAAAATACCAGCAGCATCAATTCCAATTTATTGCATTTAACTCTTTGTATGCATCTTCTCAGAAGAGGCCATGAAGAAATTACAAGGGAAATCAGAATATTAAAATACCATATGGACAAGCTAAAGCTCTGTGGAAAACTGAAATATCTGGAGGGTGTCTGAACACAAGTGGACAAGAAGATTTTGTCCTGATAGTGAATGCTGACTTATGTCTACATGTATAGATCCTCCTCAGACATGTCAGAATTTCTGCCCATGGGCTATTTGACATCATAATGATAGTCTTAAATTGAATAAATTTGGTTAGCTATCTTCTACTGATAGTGCACATGGTCCTCAAGAAATTCAGAGAGAGTGAGGAATTTATGTAAAATTGAATGTATGGACAATTGTTAAAAAGTCTGCAGGGAGTTTTTATCTGCAGCTTAAAATGTGGACAAGAAGATTTATAAGAAGATTGGACTTATGTAGCTATGAGTAAAATAAGATGTTAGACTTTATGCCCCTGTTGAATTTGACATACTGATACTCTTAAATTGAATAAATTAGGTTAGCTATCTTGTGCTTATGGCACACATGATCTTGAAGAAATTGTGGTGAATTTTGTCAATTATGTGAATGGACAATTTATGAAAAGCTCCGCAGGGAACGCATATTCTTGCAGCTTGTAAATGTTGACAAGAAGATTGAATTGATATTACGATCAAGTTGTGTAGGTTTTTACTTTGGATTTAAGAAATGAGAAATGATGAGAGGATATTACTTTTGTGCAAAATAGGTTGATTGATGCCTGAAAAGATTTTTATATTGAACACTGATTTTTGACCTTGACCCACTTCACAGATAATGCATCAAGTACGTAAGCTATCTACTATGGGTAAAATAATTAGTTATAGGCCCTAATGGATTAGAGGAAAATGGATGAAAATAAAATGAAATATAGTCATCATGATGATATTTTCAGGGGCATGAAGAAATTATGAAAATTGCCTGGTTTTATAAACATGCTCTGTCAAGTCTATATACACTGACCAGCTCAGATTTGTGCAGGTAGTCTCCTCATGTGGACAAGATGATTTCTCCTGACATTGACTGCTGGTTTACTACTCAATATAACATGATCCAACTTTACTATAAATGCCTGTGGCTATCAGTCATGATCTGGGTAATTGTAGAGTTGTTACCGGGATAGCTAGCTACTGTAGACAGCAGTCAATCATTGCAAGTGTACTTAATACTCAGAAAGAATTCCATTAACCAGACCCTATAGGTATTTAGCATCTAGCATCAAAATTCAGCTTGCATGCATTTATTTTGTCTAAAACAAATTAAATTTAATGATAAATATATTTGTTTTCAATATGAAATGAGCAATGTGATCGTTTAATAAGTTCCTTCAACACTTATAAGAATAATAGTCTTAAAGTCATTTCTTCAACAATTTTCTCCATACTAGAATGGAAGTCGACTACATCGAGACTCTATGCAAACATATTCAAGCACCCTTAAGGCTGGAAATCATCTCCCATTCATATGTCAAAATTCTATGCATGAATTCTTACAAGGGATATGAAGCACCATCCTTCATGTTTATCTATGTATTTATCATAATATTTAAGTCTGTATGGACCATAAGCTTATGCGTTTGGTCACTACAGGTAAAGCTGATATTTCCAAGCAGTGGGAGGTGTGCAGCATTTGATATCCATTTAGACATGTGGTGAGGTGGTGTAGGATAGTAGCTGTGAAAGCTATCATAGTATTTACCTTTGGTCGTTTGAATTATCAGTGTTAAATTTTTGTTTCTTCCCCTGAGAGTTTTCTCATGTTAAAACAGGCTAAAAGTTGTTACCCGCATAAAAAAGGCTATAAGTTGCATCTGATGACCTTTCCAGCATATATGGTCATTGATTTTATTAAAAAGCCAGTGTGACATTTTCAAAGATGCTTATTATCAATAAATCAGACATACTGTGGACTTGTTCACATTTGTGTGTTTAGTTTGGATCTTATGGGTTGATATTGTATGAATACATCATGCAATTCTTATGGACTCATAATTTGAAACATTTTTAAAGTTTGGTATTATCCAAAGCACATATAGCACAGTCAGTAAATGTGAAGTGTGATGATCATTCATGGATGGTTTGGACAGGAGGCAGTGTCAGACACGGCATGAGAGCAGTGGTGTTGTATATAGATGATATTGGAGATAAATACAGGGGATTTATTTGCACTATGCCTCCCTGATTTGTAATTACACACGGCCTCTGTACATTTTACAGGTGTTCGATAACTATTGTGGCCCAAGTAAGCTCCATTCCACACCAAGCATTATTTCAGGTTCTGTGGCAACCTCTAGGGGTGCTGAATCTTGATCAGCCCACATATGCACCATCGCTACCCAGATCAGCTCCCTGAGTTTTGTTCTGGTTTCCATGAGACAATTAGTAGTTCATTGTCCAAAGTAATTTCAAGCACACTCAACTTTTGGCACCAGCAGGGTTTGAACTTGGGACTCCCCACACCGTAAGCGAGCACCTTACCTAATTTTGAGCTAACTTGAATGCTTTTGGGTCTTTGCATATAATGTACTGCAAATTTTAAAATGAGTGTATAACCACAAAATTACTTAATTTGAGCCCCATACCTTTGAGAGAAATGAAGCAGCGTTTGGATCTCTTCACTATAACAAGCTAAATCATCACGCTGTGATTTTTCAAATAGGTAGTTTTAAAGGGCCTACCAAATAGGAAGATAATCCTGATACAAGTCTCTTTGGGACATTCCATTGCAAAAAACAGGGCCCGAAAAAAGAACACACAACAAATCGCACCATTAGTGGTGATATTGATTTATCAATCTGATCAGTAAGTATAACATGAATAGATTAAAACCAGTCACCTTGAATTTTCTATTCATTTTATTCACTGATACACTGATAGACCAATACTCTGAACAATCACCGCGTATGACGTAAAAAGTGGTGAATGACGTAGAAAGTGTTGCCTAATATTGAACGTGTTTCTGTCCCTCCTGCTAGACTTGTCACAAGTTGCATCATTATTACTTATTTTTCTTAGAACAAAGCCCCAAATGATAATGAACTATATTGTTTTGGATTCAATGAACACTTAGCTTTATTTTAAAACGAACTTGAAATTTTATTTCATGGGACCTTTAAGAAAAGTTTGATCCATGAAAAAGTAAAAAATGCCCACCAAATAAAGACAAACACTCATTAGAGCCTCAGAGTGTGAACACAACTCCAGTGATTGAAAGAAACTTTACTAACACACCTTCTTAGAACTGCAACGATTGACCAAAATGCGCAGGCATGATTCTATTTGGAGATATTGATCAACTTTGCCATTAAACAATTTACAAGGATATGTTGTAGCATCAAGTGGACGGTATGCAGGGGATTGGCAAACTACTTACAGTTTGATGTTATCGCACATAGAAATGGATTTTGCTTTTAAGATGCATCGCTCACAAGGATTAAGTCATGAAACTTGGTCAGCAGGGAAAAAGGACAATTTACTTACTTGGATGGTGTTATTAGATAACATTTGTTTAGTTGATCAATAATATATAAAATGATTGTAGAAAACTAGGAGTAGATATGATCAATGTCTTAGAAAGTCATTGCCATATTACGGAGGCCAGGGAAAGGAAAAAGGATGACTTATGTAAGTTGATACAATACATGTGAATTCTGGGAATCGGATGTGAATTGACTATCTAAAACCAACTCTAAGCAAGGATCAAAAATGACGTTTGTCACAAGCACCTTAAAAAAGATTTCTTACTTTAAATATGTGTACCTTCCAGCAAAGATGCAAAAAAAAAATAAAGGAAAAGAAAAAAGGAGTACATTCGCTAATTTTTTGACCAATATTTGATAAGAAATAATGTAACAAGTCAAATAAGTTACGCGTTGCTATCTGAAATGTGGATCCATAATATGTGTATTATTTCGTGTATATTTATGATTTTAAAAATCGTAGTTGAAAACATCTAGTAATTTTGCCATTATTTTGTTTTGTGTATTTACATAGTTTTGAATTATAAGATAATGACTGGTAGGGTTATAATAAATAAACAATTGACTTTCAAGAGCCTTTTAGAACAGGAAGTGCTTGCTATTTGCCCTGGTTTAATATAAAAGCTTGTTCTACGGATATTATTGATCAGAATAGCTGGCTTACATGTACAGAACCACTTGACATTCAACATCAATGAGATGATGAGTACTTGCATCGTCCTACTACACTTAAGCAAACAGAATTATGATGGACCGATTCTTCCTCTCTATCATCTCCTGTCCAGGCCCCATTGCTAATGATAAAGTGTGCTACAGTCATGAATCTCTACAATTTCCTGCCAATATATAGTTTCTATTAACTTCCTGCATTGCTCCCTTGTGGAAAATATGGAACTATGTATGCATGAGGAATATGGTAGTGTTAGTGAGGATTGGTTTGGTGAATTTGATGGCAAATATTGAGTTATAATGAGATAACACAGTTGCTGGGACCCACAACTGTTGATAAAGTGATCAGCGCCAATACAGTTTCTATTAACTTCCTGCATTGCTCTCTTGTGGAAGATATGAAACTATGTATGCATGTGGAATATGGTAGTGTTAGTGAGGATTAGTTTGGTGAGTTTGATGGCAATTGGTGAGTTACACCATACAAAGAGTTGCTGGGACCGTGTGGTTAATGATGAAATGAGCTATGCCCAATACAGGTTCTATTAACTTGAAACTATGTATGCATGAGGAACATGGTAGTGTTTGTGAGGATTAGTTTGCATGAGTTATAATGAGATAACACAGTTGCTGAGACCTCACAACTGATGATAAAGTGAGCAATGCCAATACACTTTCTCTTAACTACCTGCATTGCTCCCTTGTGGAAGATATGAAACTATGTATGCATGAGGAATATGGTAGTGTTAGTGAGGATTGATTGAGCAAGTTTGGTTTCTATATTTTTTGTAGTATTGCCTCTATGTGCTCAATATAAAGTTCAATATGACATGTACAGTTTTGTACAAAATATGTTAATGTTAAAATCACATGTAGTTTCAATCATGAGGACAAATCCATTCCAGCTTATAGAAAATTTCAATTAGCGTGAAATGTTTCTGTAATACCAAGAAATCATAACATTTTACATAAGCAAACTCTGTCGCATCTGTCAGGTACTTTACCAGCTGCGTAAACCTGTTTATTGGGAATATTAATAATTAGCATTTGAATTTGCAGATATCACATTTAATGCTGGATATAAATTTTAAATTTCAATTACAATTATTAGATGGAAGCTATATTGCAGGAAGGAATGATAATGCTAAAAGGAAAATACTAACCAAAAGAATTTTTGCTAAGAGTTGTATCACCATCTACATTCCTGTTAAGTTAGAACAAGACTCTATTAATTTGTGTGAGGTGGTAGTAGTAGGGCGGCACATGGGCTACAAAGGCTTTTATTGGCGAGCCTTTTGTCAACAATTTCGTCAACAAAAGTAATTTTCCTCTCTATTGACAAGCCTGTTTAATTCCAATGCCAAAAACCAAAACTAAAAAAAAAATTCAATGTGTCGGAAAAAGTAATGTTACATCCCAGTGCCAATTCCTTTATACTGCTTTTTAACCCAGAACACCCCAGAACGTTAAAGTTTCATTTCCTTTGACCCAATTTGTAGGTTCTTTTCAGAGCATACATGAAGTTGCAGACTTTTGTGATCTAGAAAAGTGTGGTTAATTATTTTATTACGTAACAAAATGTTATGAAATAATTTGTTCTTTGTTGCTATCGCTAAAATGAATGTAACTAAACAAAACAAGATAAGTTTTCTAGTAGTAGGTACTTGAAGCTTAAAGGTGCAATTCATGATTTTGATGTGGCCTCTTTTTT
This sequence comes from Ophiothrix spiculata, assembly GCA_000969725.1. Classification (NCBI taxonomy): domain Eukaryota; kingdom Metazoa; phylum Echinodermata; class Ophiuroidea; order Amphilepidida; family Ophiotrichidae; genus Ophiothrix; species Ophiothrix spiculata. The sequence goes on along the minus strand of JXSR01S075281.1, from coordinate 58,839 downwards.
AGCTTAATGTAAAGAAGAGAACAAAATAAATATATTCTGAAAATTTCACTTGATTCCGATCGTTCGTTTCCAAGTTACAAACTTTTCAGCATTTTGAAAATCCCCATAGGCTACTGTGTTGTAATTACTGTCGGGGCCCCGACAATAAATAGAAAATGGCACATTTTCTCACTTTTCTCAAAAATGCAAGCTCATATGAAAGAATGGTTTTGGGATTGTATCATATACCAGTTGAGGGTTCGTATAAGCTAAAAAACTCAAACTTGATTTACCTGACCTTGAGGGTGAAAAGTGGATCATGAATTGCCCCTTTAATGGGAAGCAGGCTTTTCTAAAGATTTTTACAAACTAAAATAAGAATATTTTGTCATTTTTATGTCATAACTTGGCGATAAGCTTGCTCCTCCTTTTTTCATTGAAATTTTGATTAATGAAACATTCCCTGGAGACATAGCAGTTTTGACTTTAATATTTAGGCAAGGAAATTAGTACAAGATGATGAGAACATATGGAAAAAAGAACGTATGACAATTGAGTAATAACTGTAATAATTACAGAATGGTAGAAGCTTTGCATTCATTTAGATTTGTGTAATAACAGGATTGTACGCTCAATTATCATTGGATCGTGATTATTGGAAATCAGTATCATGTTTCCTAAATTACATAGGCGGCGGAAGCGGGGGGGGACGGGGGGGACATGTCCCCCCCTAAATTTTTCGAGAGGGGACGGACCCCCTCAAAAAATCAAGAAGAAAGAAAGAAAAGGAAAGGATATGGTAAATTTTTCCTTTGTTTTTATCCTTTACATATGAGAAATCAAAAAATTTTGCGCGCTTCGCGCGAAATTTCAGTACAAAATTGCAAATTTCAAAATTTTTAACAAAAGTTGAAATTAGCCGATTTGGCAAAAATTTTCCGCGCGCTACGCGCGCATTACAAAAATATCATTATTTTTCTCCGCCGATTTTTGCTCAAAAAATAAGCCGAGTTATGAAGTTCATATAAAGGAGGGCTGTGCACATAATTATGGAATGTGGATTGATGCGGATTACAGGTATTTGATAAAATAGATTGGTGTTGAACATGTAGAGATGTCTTGAAGTCTAACTTGTATTTTGATTAAATCACTGCCATAGTTACAAAGTTTTGACCTGTTAAAAGAATAGTGGCTGATAAAATTATGTAAAGATTTGTAGAAAATAATTCAACTTTGAATTGACTTATATGAATTAATGGTTGCAATGCAGTTCAACAACAACACACAAAGTAGATGCAAACATCTGAAACTATCTAAAAGAGAATGTCATGGGGGTTTTAATACTCTCAGCTCATCATTTATAAAGGATACAAAAGGTAATTCACAATGGATTCAATCAAACCTAGGAGCACAGACATCTCCAACTCAACACTTATGTCCAACTAAATGTGTTGCTCATGCATCCATTGCTTCTATTGCATAAATTCAATTAATGGCCTCATTGCATTGCATTGCAAAAAATATTTTATAGATTTAGTTACAAAGATTTACAACCGGTTTTACACAATCAAGTCATCTTTGCCAACCCTGCACAGTGCACAAGAAATGTCCAGTTTGTCCAGCTATGGTTATTTCAGTCATACATGAACTACTTTTTACAGCAAATTCCTACCTATATCTATGAGCATCAATCTTAGGGTTGTTTTTCGACTTGAAAATTTCCTTTAAATGGCAAAGTAAGAGTTAGCAAGATTTAGTTTTGTTAAGGGTTTATAAAAATTAGGAAGTACTCTGAGAAATCCCAGTTGACAGAATTCCCCTAGTAGATACATCTTTGTTTAAACTAGATCAGCGTAGATTAAGTGCTCAATTGGAAAACCCCCAATTATGGTGAACTTTATTTCAAATATTGCACTGCACTTGAAAAACTGTATGCAAGTCTTGACGAGATGAGATGAATGTGCATAATGCGAATAAAATTGGATTTTGTGTAATACTAGATCTCAGTCATTGTATAGGATATGAAAATTTGGGGAAAATTATTACATTCCCAGATCATGTATATATACCTGTGGCAAAGTAATTACCAACCAGTTTGATTCTGTGGAATAGATGTTACATGTGTTGGAAATGAACATTTTATTGAACATTTCATGAATTAATATATACTGTTATTGAAGTTTTAGTTTTGTATGTGTCTGTACAAGTTGCGGAGAGGGAAATATATTGCAGCGTTACATTTTGCCAGTTGTTGAATGTTATGGCGTATAATTAAGTTATACTTGATTTTCTATATTTTGAAGGCACAGTCTGATTTATGGAAAGATTTTTGTGGCTTCATATGGGATATTGTCAGATTATTACTACAGTTTTGATGCGGAATGTGTCTGTTTCCCCACTGTGTGATCCAACATCATGATTCTTATGTTTCCGTGCCTTTTTACAGAGAAGAAAGAGTAAAGGACTAATTCCGAAGTTAAAGGTGCAATTCATGATTCTGATGTGACAATAACCTCACATGTTTTCTAACTAAATAGAAAGAAAAATACAACATAAATGTATGCTGAAAAATTCACTTGATTTTGACCATTCATTTTCAAGTTATGAACTTTTCAGTATTTTAAGAATCTCCATAGGCTGCTGTGCTGTATTTACTGTCAGGGCCCCAACAGTAATTAGAAAATGACACATTTTCTCACTTTCTTCAGAAATGTAAGCACATTTGAAAGAATGGTTTGGGGATCGTAATATGTACAAGTCAAGGATTCGTCCTAGCTAAAAAACTCAATTTTGATAGAGGTAACCTTTAGGATGAAAAGTGGATCATGAATTGCCCCTTTAACATAAATGCATGAAAGTTATTGTGAAGCAGAATTTTGTCATGTTAACATAATTTGGTTTTATCAAGTGTTTCATATTCCACATTGACATCATTTATTGTAGTAATTTTGCACATTCAAAGAGTAATTTAAATCTATAATCACTAATATTAGGCAATTCTGGAGGGTACTTGGAAATAAGTTACTCTCCAAATTAATGTATACAGTAAAACATATTTATACCACTAAAAAGATCACAATTATTAATTGTTCGCATTTATTTTTACTGTTTCTCTATTTCATATGCTGCTCTTATTGGTTGGCTATTCACATCTCTGTTTCGACATAAACCTACTCTTGCTGCCAAACTGTCTTCACTGAACTCAGGTAAGAAAGATGTTAATCTCAGGGACTTTTCCAAGTTTGAATACTTGCTTCATATACATAATTGCCATCATGAATTAGCATAGTTTGCAGGACGAATTAACTATACCAGATGGTCTCAAGCACCATTTTAAGGTCTTGTCTAGCAAGTTTTACAATATTTTCAAAAAAAAATTGTATAATCATCACCTTGAAGAATGTCAAGTTAAAAATAAGGAACTCAACATAAATTTTCATCACTACCTTCAAAACTGATAAACCTTTTTCATTACAGTTCAAAGCATGTGATTTATTTTGTAGATAACTACTACAACCTTTACATGTTCATTTGAAAGGAACAAACACATCAAAAATGCAATTTATGTATAATATGAAAAATTTCAGATTTAAAGAATTAAAAAGCAAGTGATTTTCCCAAGTGGAAGATTTGATCGTAAGGAGTATTACACAAATTGGATGTGAAATTCAATATTTCATCTCAGGGGCCAAGTTAGGGGAAAAAGCTCAGATATGAAATTTTGAAGATATTTTTGTCATCTCTTTTGAATTATATTGTCTTAAGCTTCACAGGGAAAACATTCTCCATTCCAGTGACAAAGTTTAGTGACTGATCATTGTGCGATGTTTTTACAATAGAATTGTGATGTTTAACAGTAATTTTAAAAAAAATTGCATAAATCGGGCCAATTTGCTACAGATCACTTCTTATCATATTCAGGTGTGTTTAGCATCTAATATTGTGTAATTTTAAACGTAACCACATTTTGAAATTTTCTTTGCGAATGATAAGTTAAAATTAACTGTTTTCAAGAAAGATCTATAAATGTAAGCATGTTGAAAACAGTGGTCTATTATTGTAATAATTAAATTTCCTACAAATCAAATCTGTAGGCTGCGTGTGATAAGAGCGTGCGTAACAACGCATTAGTATCGAAAATGCGCTGCTCGCATTTTGATTTGTTCTTTTATTGACACGGGATTGCTTGAAAAAAGTCTTTCGTACTACGTGAGACGATACGCTTGTTTACTCCGCGCATTTGTTGCATTCAAAATTTCATAATTTGTAGGAAATTTAATGACTTCAATAAAACTAGATAAATATGGGTGTGTGATGGTGTGTAACTCCCCTTGGTGAGCCTAAAACAAAATGCCTGATAAGTTGTGTGATTATGTACAAAGAAAGTCACCAAACTTTCAGTATTTTCTAGGGAATAATAAGTTAACATTTTTTGAAGAAAAATCCCATGTGTGCTATATTTAATGCAGGGATTACCTGAAATCAAAAATTGCAAAAATAATTGAGTTTATGTGTTTAAAATAATATTTGCAATAGATTCCTATTCTAGAGTTAATTCCATAAGTATATTCAACTGAGTTACACATTAAAAATGACTGCAGACACAAAAATGCGCACATAAAACACATAATTAGGAAAAAAATTTGTCATTGGCGATTTAAGATCAAACCAAATCCACAACAAATATAGCATATTGATATCACAAAATTTGTAATTCATAACCACTGATATATCATGAAACTAAACATATCTGTGTTGTATAAATATTGATTCATAATTTCTTGATCTTAAGAAACGCATGAAGAATACTTGATGCGAAAAATAGCTGTTTGACAGTACCCAGGGTAAAGAGAAGAAGGTGCTATCTAATTGCTTGAAGTGAAGTTTTACTAGACAGTGAGAGAGAAGCAGAGAGTTCTCCTGCACTAGAGTGTACTGGAGGCTCTACTCAATAGTAATTAGATTCACGTTGCAGTGAGTTTTGTCAAAAGTGCGAGTCATGAATCAATCTTCTTACTATGCGTGTGTGCATGGTGATAACACCATGCTGTTGTGCATTAGCAATCTACGATGGCGGTGTATGAACCAAGATTATCATGGAATTCATTGGTATTTACTTTTTGAATACATGTATAAGGTTTTTAAAAAAGAAATGCGCTAAATTTGGATTTTTAAAATCTATGCGCGCGGGAAGCTGAGACAGACTATTTTTTTTGGCCTTATGTTAAATTACACTACACAATGTACATGGCTATTTTGTTTAGAAATTACCCTTAGCCTATAAAAGTACTATGACCAATAAGTGTATTCCTCCTCCCTTACAATTATGCTAACCCAGCTTTGATGACAAATCGTCTGCCTTAAAACATCCCCAATAAATTGTTTTATCTTATCCCTAATTATGATCATTTAAATTGACTAGTAATATTTTACAATGATAGATAGTGTATCTGTTATCATAAGGATATCTTTAAATAAATTCATTTGTAGCACTGCACTTGAAAAACTGTATGCAAGTCTTGACGAGATGATCTACATTCCTGTTAAGTTAGAACAAGACTCTATTAATTTGTGTGAGGTGGTAGTAGTAGGGCGGCACATGGGCTACAAAGGCTTTTATTGGCGAGCCTTTTGTCAACAATTTCGTCAACAAAAGTAATTTTCCTCTCTATTGACAAGCCTGTTTAATTCCAATGCCAAAAACCAAAACTAAAAAAAAAATTCAATGTGTCGGAAAAAGTAATGTTACATCCCAGTGCCAATTCCTTTATACTGCTTTTTAACCCAGAACACCCCAGAACGTTAAAGTTTCATTTCCTTTGACCCAATTTGTAGGTTCTTTTCAGAGCATACATGAAGTTGCAGACTTTTGTGATCTAGAAAAGTGTGGTTAATTATTTTATTACGTAACAAAATGTTATGAAATAATTTGTTCTTTGTTGCTATCGCTAAAATGAATGTAACTAAACAAAACAAGATAAGTTTTCTAGTAGTAGGTACTTGAAGCTTAAAGGTGCAATTCATGATTTTGATGTGGCCTCTTTTTTAGCTTAATGTAAAGAAGAGAACAAAATAAATATATTCTGAAAATTTCACTTGATTCCGATCGTTCGTTTCCAAGTTACAA
>JXSR01S075279.1:93495-104540 GCA_000969725.1 Ophiothrix spiculata | reverse complement strand
GGCGCATTGATATTGAAAAAATTACAAAACTCACATTTTTACCTTTCAAATAATAATAAAAGTGCTCATATATATAGTGACACACTTTATTATTTATTATTCTAAAGCCGCTGGGGTTCACGCATGAACCCCATTCATAGCAAAGTAATTCAAGTTAATCAAGGAATTACTTTTCTACGTATTGAAATTAAACGTCTGATACTGCGGCGGGATATTTGTTTGTAAGGAGGCATGGTCATCGTCGTCTGGTCATTTGTTCCCAAATTTAATTCAAGTTTTTGAAAAAAGTACACTTGAAAATACTCTTAGATAGGCATATTCTTTCATTTTAGGCTTTTTTCTCAAAACTATTTTAGATCATAACTTTAGTATATATAGTATTGCTTTATAGCCTATCAGGCCTGAAAGTTTGAAATTATCTGAATATCATGTTTGCTTATTTAGATATTCCGACAGATTATTTAAATCAGGAGGTATTTTTATCTCATATTATTGGCTTCCTTTGATTTCTGAGGCCCTGCTATAAACACTCTAATTTCTAATTATCTGATTTCATAAGTAGCATCTTAGGTGTGTTGGTGTGTGTGGAGGGGTTAGGTGTGTGTATAAGTGAGGTGGTGGTTGGAGGGTGCTTACATATGGAAAACTTTCATGTAGTTTGTCTCACTATTTAATCGCTGAATTATTTTTACTGCATCACTGCACACAGCACTCGCTATACAAACGTATGGTGAAAAAGTCCAGAAATGGGCAATATAAGTGTATACAAACTTTAAATTCGCGCAAAAACCATTCAACGAATGGAAAGACTGGACTTTGTTTATGTTTTCACATATCCATATGAGTTGAAAATAACTTTCTAAATGATCTGGAAATATACAGTGTAAGTAAAACGAGCCGTTGTTTGATCAAAAATTGTGTCAAGATTGCCGATTTGAGCTAATTCCTGTGTACGGACAACAATTCAAGTTGTTGTATTTCACTAATTCGCGCAAATATCTGAGGTCGGATATACTAAAATGAGTTATGGCTGGTAGGAATATACTATAGCCATTCAAAAAAGAGTTTCTAAGTGCCTGTATATCCTATCAAATCAAAACGGCAACAGGTTGAAGTGATAAAAAGCCTATTTTTTTAAACATTTCTTAAGGACAATGGCCATTTTAAGCAAATGAGACACATTTTACAATATGTGGCTAAATGGCTAAGATTGGGATGGAAATGCTGATGATTTTCCATGATTTTAGGAAAAATCTCACCTTATTGGGTACTTTACAAATCTAGTATTCAAAAATCTCATATCTTGATGTAAAGGGGAAAAATGGGCATTGATTTTTTTTTTCTTTCACTTCGATATTTGTTTCATTTCCAGTAGGATTCGCTTTAGCGTAGATGGAGTTGCTTATCCAACACTGCTTTGAATTGCAAATTTATTGAAATTAAACCTTGGTATACAAACCATTAGAATGCACAAGAGAAAATATCATGTGTGGCCCATAATGCATTGCTTCCTGTGGGAAATTTTGTACAGGAAGCCCTATGAGTAGTTAGTGATAAAACATGCCCCAAATGCAAAATTGCAACAATTAACTTTGATTTACGGGCATTTCATCACTAACTATTCACATGATATCCCATGCAAACAATCCCATAGGAAGCAATGCATGATGGGATAAACACAATATCTTCTCTTAGAATGCACTATGTTCCTTATTAGCATGCTGTGAGTAGGTTTAAGTTGAACTGTATTTACTCGAGTGAACTTCTTAAAGGACCTAGCCTAGATTGTGGCTAAGGTTAAGTTTTAAATCATTTAGAACATTAGTTGGGGAAAGAAATATAAATATAAAGTAGATCCAACGGACAAGGTGACAAAACACATCAAGGATCAAATTTGATACAGAAGGTTACTTAGAGTACAATTAAATGATTAAAGAAAAACAAAGAAAGCCAACTCAATGTGGGGAGGATAATAACATAAGCCTAATGTGTACAAAAAATAAGAAAATAACGAAAAGAAAAAAAAAATTATCATCAATAACTTTGAAGGCCTAGTATATATGCACAAACAAAAATATATCAAACTTACCGAACAGCAATTAACCATGTTAAGAAGAAACCAATAATCCACAAAAAAGACGATTAATAGACGGACTTACAATCTTTAGGAAAGTATACTCTCCTTCATCTGGTTCACAGGAACATATAAACAAGAAATTTTTTTCATTTCCTTCACGTTCAATTTCCGTAACTTGAGGAATTCCTTTACTATACAGTATTCACGCTAACTGTTAAAATCAGAGAGAACATTTTAAAGCATTTTCATATTGAAGGGACCTATTATAAAAATTTAACTATAAATGTGCAAAAATTTTTGGCAGATAGAATTTACGTAAAGGAATTGCGACCTTTGCATCTGTTTTGCATGGGCAAATACCAATGCACACTGAACGCGTGCTTTACTAACGTGTTTGGTTAATCATACGCCGCATCGCTGTGTATACGCAGGAAATTATGCAGACGCAGATGTGCCATCAAAGTAATCAAATTTTATTAAAAAATGCCAGTTTTTGTAATTTTTCTTGAAAACTAACACGTTTACCATATTTTTTTTATTTCAGTATTTTGAAGTGCGCAAAAAGTGCTTTAACATACATGTATGTAAAAATTTAAAAAATCAATGAAGCATTTACTATTTTACAAGCACATTATGATCAACTTTTTGGAGCTTTCCCTACACTTTGTATGGTAAATCGGGTCTTTTTTTTTTTGAAAATGTGTACTTTTTGAAATGCCTGTATCTCAAAAACGAGCACGGTGACCTATATTTTTTTTAATTTTAGATTTGTTTTCAGCACAAATAAATCTATCAAATACTATTTTTTAAGAAAATCAATGGAGAATTTGCATCTCTGAGAAATCCCCTGAAATGTGTCTTGAACTGATCGTAATGCTAACCAACAGAAAGCAGAATTTCTCTTATTTGCTAGGTCAGTTGATTTTAAAATGTCAGATGAACTTGTAAAAGAGATTTGTCCATTAAGGTTTTCAGTTATTTAGAATTGCAAAGTACACTAGTAGCAATACATGATTTCCAGCGCTTATTAGTGACTGGAGACCAGTTGATCTTGAAATACATTTTACTTGCATGAATTTCTAAAAGGGACTAGCCCAGATTTGTGGATGATGTTCATCTCGCATAATGCCATTGTATAACCATGAAGATTTGAATATTTTGTTAAAACTGAATGAACAATGTTCCTTATTAGCATAACTCAAGGTGTATTAAAGTTGAACTGTCTGTACTTAAGGGGTTTTCTCAGAGATGCAGTTGCTTACGACTGTTGGATAACAATTGTTTTCATAAATAGTAAAAAATATAAAAATGTTTGCATCCGTCTTGCGTGCGCAAATTTCAATGCTCACTGAACGCATGCTTTACTAATGTATTTGGTTATTCACGCACCACATCGCTGCATAATATATACACGGGAAATTATGCAGACTTATATGTGACATGAAAGTAATCAAATTTTATTGAAAAATGCCTGTTTTTGTCATTTTTCTAACACAGTGACCCTATTTTCTATTTCAGTATTTTGAAGTGTGCAAAAAATACTTTATGTAAAAATTACAAAAATCAATGGAGCCTTTGCTATTTTAAAAGCACATCATGATTGACTTTTTGGAGCTTTCCGTATACTTTGTGTGGATAAAAAATATCCCATTGGCAGCATGGTATGAGGTAAAAGTTCTGACCAGTTTTCCCTCGTAAGGTTTTATTAAATTGCACCAATTCGACCAATTTTGACAAAAATGCAGAGGTGATTGCGCCAAAATCATGAACTGAGGCTGAAAATGGGCTAAATAAAGCAAGGATAAGCATGTCATTCCTGACACAGTTTCAGAAACCTGTTGCGCCAATATACAGCCTTAGCAGGAACACTGGTTTTGACAACTCTTTTTTGTACCTCATCCCTCGCATCACCCTTTGGTAGCTGTCATTGAAGTGCATCTCCTTAAAGGCATTATAGCCATGATCACCAAGGTGAATTTCAACTTTCTTCTACCCTCAACACTGATTTTATTACATTTTATGAAAGTATATGGGTGTGAAACCTGGATATTGAATGCTGAACATCTAATTACTAACTAATATTTACAACCATTCTTGTTGAACTTGAACATTATAGATAAAACAGCATTATTTGTGCTTTGAAACTTTACATCTCTGTAGAAATAAAAATTCAATATTAGTGTTTCTAGAAATAATTTTCAAAAAATTCAAAATTTAAACTTCTTTGTAATACTACCAATATACTTAAGCAAGGAGATTTTTATAAGTATGTTTTACCTTCTTACAAAATGATGTTCACTTTGAGTCAATAATGCTACATATGGAAACTGTATTACTTAAGAAACACTGTTGACAGAACCCTAAGAAATGGGTTTTGCTGAAAATGGTCTAATTAGAGCAAATGATATAGTTTGTGTGGATTCTATTGAGGTCTTTGTCCTATTCAAATAATTTGTCACAAGTTTTCGTACCAAAGCAGATGATGGCTAATACCTTTAACACAAATTTTAGAAGCATTATAGTCTAGATTCTACTGGAATGATGTTTGGCTTGTCCATTCTCCTAAATATGTTTAGAATTGCAAATTTGGTTGAAAGTGAGCCTTGGAATTTATATTAACCATAGGGGAGGGAGCACTTAAATTCAAAAATGATGGTATGTGCCGCCGACCTCTGTAACAAATAAAGGGGACCAAAATCATAGAATTTTGGTCAAAAAAGGGAGTCATTCAGTGTGAGAATCCAAGAAATACAGGTCTTTGAGTGTGAACATGAGTGATTGGCTATACAATTTGCACTAAATCCACAGTTTCAAGCAGAAATCCAGGTACTGAAATAAGGATATCTATTTTTCTGTTATAGTATTAAATATAAGACACAGGACAGAAAATGGATGGGGGATCAATAAGTGTAGGACTTGGAAAAAAAACCGGACATCGCAAGCATGATGTGAAAAAACATGGTCATTGGGTGTTAGCATAGCGATTTAAGGGGGTTCTGTTGGTCTGCAGTTGCTATCCACCGATATATGGGAGTGTCCCACCTGAACATCACAATTCAAGATTTACTCTTCCAGCATCCTATAAGGTCAGAACTGTGAACATGCTGACGATTTATTTTGCGGAACTTCTTCAAGGTGCTAGCATAGACGCTCAACCTTGAAATACTGTACTCTATATCACTAGAAGATTGCAGCTAACAATCAGACTCTGTCATGACATCCATATCGTATCCCTTGTATTCTCTAACATTCAAACACGGCTGTAAGACTAAGACAATCAATAATTAATGTGACAAAAAAATATAGGTCCGAATTCATGCACACAATATGACTAAAGTTAGTCCTCGACTAAGTGAAATTTGATTCCTTGAAAAATAACACATTTGTTAGAGTCTGTGATAATGTATGTCCTTGCTTAAAGATCTATGCTGAATTTGTTTTGGAACATTGAAATATTTTTCAAAAAGAGCAAAAATTGGTTTAGGCGGGTACTAACTAATTTAGTCCTGGACTAAACCATTTTTTGTTTTAAATATAATTGCAATGTTCTTAAACAGACAAATGATTCAATTTTTTAACAAGACAATAAATCTATTGCTAATTTTCTCTCAAAATGTGTTATTTTTAAAAATTGCAAATTTCACTTAGCCTTGGACTAACTTTAGTCCTATCTTGTGCATACAAACCAAAAGTTCTTCCTCCCATAACCCCATCAATCATGCTTTCACATGATATAATCATGCTTTCACATTATATATTTTATGCTTGCATTTTTTTCTTTCTTCTCTTTTCATCCTACCTTGATGAATTTTGATCTGCTGTTGCTATGACTCCAATAAATAGGTAAGCGCTATTATGGCTTATTTTAATATAACATGTATATACAACTTTAATTTTTCACACTGTTTTTTAAAATGCATTTTAAAGGTATATGGTTCTATTTTTCAAATTTTAGTTTTCACTGTCATATGAAAGATCACCACTTAAGATACTTCAATTTCAAATTTCAGCCAAATCGGAACAACCGTTTTGATTTTATGAGCAATTTTGTTTTTTCCATTTGCCTATACTTTACTGTGCAAATAATATTATGGTTACCATAATATTAATGATTTAAACACATTTTTAATTATATCTCTGAAACGCAACATGTTTCAGCCGTAAAAATTCACATGGGTAATTAGAAAAATATAAGGAATATTATAATATGGTACCAAAATCTCAGAAAGTTTGAAAAAATGATGACCCAATCGGACAGGGCTCCTTTAAATAATGATAGTAGAAAAACAGCAGGATTGAGAACTGGGCAAGAAGATTTATATTGAATACGCCAGTACAAGAACAGCCCAACTCCACCATTTTGGTCAAACTGTGTTACATGCCCACCAAATCATTCCTACTACAGCAGGCTTCCTCTGGTATCAACGATAAACCCAAATCTGCATTCCAACTGGACTTATATAGGCAAATATGGTCAAAATCCGTGGAATTGGGGGTTTTCTTACACGAACATTGTAGTGCCACGTGCCCAAAATGATAGACCTATGGTATGAATCCTCTGTCAGAGACGTAATTTTTATTGGTAGAGATAGAGTAGCACATAACAGGGTGACACAACACTCAGTGGTGATCCCCTTTGTGACATGGGAACATGGTGACTTCTTGCGCCCCAATGATAGACTACCCGAGCTTTGACCTTCAAAATCACAACTCCAAAGCACCCTATTTGGGTGCACAAGCCTTTTAAAATCTTCATTACCACTAATTTGCTGATTTTGTCGAATTTTCACTACATTCTCTGCTGTTTATTTCATCTTTTACTAGTGAAACATACATGTTTTGTTATGCCATTACAAGAAAATCCCGACTCCAGCGATTAAAATCTCCCCTAGTGTTGCCATGGAAATGCAAATAATATAAACCTATATGCTGTCAAATTGATTAAGTTATTGAAGTTCCTTAGGACAATTAATTAATTAGTTGAGCAACTCCTATGAAAAAATATCAAGTTTTTTCTGTATAACTCTGAAATGTTTTTGGTGGAGTTGGGTTTTTCTTGTAAATTGACTTGCACCAAAAAAAATGAAATGAAATGAAGAATCGGTGCTTGCTGCTTTTTTGTTGACATTCATTGAGCAGTTCAGAAATTGGCCTGACAACTAGATAGATTGCACAAATCTTCGCTTAAATAATAGATATTTGCGGCGGACATTGCTCCTCTTTTTTAGAAATTCTTTGCTAGCATCACTGACTTAATTTCTGACCAAGCTGTCATTTGTCAATCACGGCTTTTCCAATTGGTTTGAACCTAATCAATGGTTTGAAATATCACCGTGTGTGAATTAAAAGAGGACAAATATCTTGCCAGCGAGCAGATTACTTTTTGCTTGATTGAACCTCTTTCTTGGAAATGCTGTCAGTAAGATATCCTGTAAGGCTGTCTTACACTATGACATAGCGGCAAAAGATATTTTTCTCTTTGCAGTCTCTGTCCAGTTTTATGTCAACGTCCGCTGACAAATCGGCCCTGATTTGGTAAAACTATCTAACTTGAAAAACAGCGATTTGAGACAATCACATTTGAAATTCAAAGATATGAGGCCAAAAAAAAAAAAAGGTTTGTCTCAGAAACCCGCGCGCATTGCTATGTGAAAGTGAATTTAGCGCGTAGACCTACGCGCTGGCCCTCTTTTTTTTTCTTCTCGATAGTAATCCAGCGATCGACCATCGTCCAAGTTTCTTTATGTCTATGATTCGCGGCAAGTTTTTTTAATTGGTACCTCGTGTTTTGAGTACCAGCGAACCATGTATACTGCTTTGCAAGCTGGGAAGGTCATAACAAAATGGCGATCTCATGAACAAAACACTGCAAAATACGGAGAAAATATGCAAAATAAATCCACTGAATCATCGCGATTTTTAGTAATTTTATTCTAAATTTAAGCGAGATTTATTTATTTATAACTTTTTTGTTTCGTGTTTTCGTCTACCGCATACGTGTTGAGTGACGGTGGCAGTGACTTCAAACACGTAAATTGGCGATCAAAATTTTAGAACCTAAAAAAAAAAAAAAGAATCCCGCATACCGCATACCGCATAGCTATTTTTCTAAAAAAAAGAAAAAAAGAAAAAATCGCATAGCGCATAGCGTTTTTGCAAATGGTTTCTGAGACAAACCTTTTTTTTTTTTTTTTTGGCCTGACGTTTGTTAATTTTATACTGTTAGGTGTTTTTGGCCATTTCAGTTTAATAAAAATCTATTTTGGCAAAACATTTCCAAACATTGACAATTTTCATCATTTAACACAAACTCACAGCCAATTTTGTGAAATTAGATAGTTTTACCCAATGAACGTATTATTCTATACCTTTGTTGACTCTGATTTGGTAAAACTATCCAACTTCGGTCATTATTATGTTCCGAGCTGTCCGATTTCCAAAAAAATCGGACAGGGATATCGGACAGGATACAAAATATTAGATTTTGAACATAATAATGATAAAATTGGATGGATTTTTTTGCATGATACTCAAAGATATTGGCCTCGCTATGAGTTTTAGAAATATCAAGCACGACGCTGCGCGTCTCGCACGATATTTCGTAAAACTCATAGCTCGACCAATATCTTTTTGTATCATGCTCAATCCATCCAATTTTATATCAAAATTGCACTGGAATTATCTTCATTGAATTAAGTTATCATTATGTATCTAATTTGTTAAAATTATGCTAAAACATTTCATTTATTTCTTATTTGTCATGTCATAATCTTGTTTTCTTTTATATTGGTTTCATGATGATATTTAATGAATTTATATTCAGATGAATGTACTAAAACAGAGAGATAGTTTTACCATAATGAAAGAGGAGGGACAATCTTCTATCTTGAAGATTACAATTTTACCAAATCAAGTAAAGAATAGTCTATCTTGGAGATAGATACTTTTACCAAGTTAAAGAGGGAGAAAGTGACAAATATGCTGTACATAGAAAACATTATCTTGAAAATTAAAACTAAAGCTTGTAGGGATTTTTTGTGGCCATCAATTGACAGAACACCCCCCTTAAATTATGAAAGAAAATCTATTAATTGAAAATTGGTGAAAATTGAGTTAGATAGTTTTACCAAACCAGGGCCTAAATACATACTGCAGGGAATGTTTATGCAACATCTGGTTTCACTCTTTGACTTTGAAAAACTGACATATTTTTCACTCAAAAACCCACCTATCAATATACTATTTTAATGGAAAATTAAAGCACCCAATTTGATATACTATTTTAATGGAAAAGCACCCAATTTTACTCAAATTGGGTGCTTTTTTTTGCAAATTTTCCCCTAAAGCACCCAATTTTCATACATTGGGTGCTTTTCATCTGAGACGAAAACCACCCGATTGCTATACCAAATCTGTGAAAACCCACCCCAAAAGGCGGGCACATATACATAAACCTTGTTAATGTAAGCACCCCCCACCTCCGGTCGTGAGTTGGCTTTTGAAGGGTGACAAATGTTTATGATAAGCAATAATTTATGATGAAGGTCTAATTTACTACCTGAAAACAATATTGCTTATTCACTTTTTTGTAACTTCGACTTCATGCCAATAATGTTTGATTTTGTACATTCGTCACCGTATGTTGGTCATCATCATGGTGTGAGCCAACCTTTAAATTGAACTCTTCTTAATCTTTTGAGTGCTAACAAAGTGGACGTCCACTTTTCTATGTCTCGGAGCTGAGAGGAGGAATTTGCCAGATTCTTAGCTCAACACTGACAAATGATTGAAGCACAGAAGTAGTATTTTATTGATTATTGTGTTTTCGCTCCATTATTTTGTAGGAATGGAGCGTTAAACAATAACTCTCCATTCGTGAATTTACAAGAATGGAGAGTTATCTAGGAATGGAGAGTTATTGTTAGTATATGATAATAAGTGCAAAAAACAAAAACATGATATTCAATCAATCAAAGGACATTTATCTCTTTGCGGAATTTCTGTTATCGAACATGTCAAAACGGTCCATTTTTATGAAACACAATTTACATTAATTTTGTATAAATAGACAAACAATATTTTATTTTAATGTTTAATCTGTATTTAATAAGTTTGCCTTTTTGTTAACTAGTTAGTCAAATTTACAATACATTTTAGAATTTCTCGCTTCTACGGTAGCTTAAAAATGAAAAGTGAACTAAGATTCTAATAGTGGTCATAGGCCTAAATACAACAATTCCAACTATTCCAAGAATAATATTCAGAAGAATTAACAAACATTTCATTTGTTGATCAGAGAAGACCATGTGTCCGGTCCGTTGATGTTTTATTTTGTATGTCTCTTAAAGGAGCATGGTCCGATTGGTTCAACATTTTTTCAAACGTTTTAAGATTTAGATACCAAAATATTGCTCATATTTTTCTCATTAAGCATGTGAAATTTTATGGCTGAAACATGTTCCGTTTTCAGATATGAAGCGAAAATGTGTCTATTTATGGTAAAATAATTAACACAGTGAGTATAGGCAGCTTTGAAATATAAAATTGCTCATAAAATCAAAACTGTTGGATCGATTTGTTTCAAATTTGAAACTTAAGCATCTTTAGGGATAATCTTTCATGTTAAACTTGAAAAGTAGGTTAAATTTTGAAAAATCGGACCATGCTCCCTTAATAAAAGGTTTTAAAACTTGTTGAGAAAAAACAAAATTAAGACCGGTGAGAAAGTTAGGACAAAAAATTAAAATTGATCATCTGTGGTCTTGATTAACTGTTTTGTTTTTGCTTTTGTGTGAATGAATTCAATTTGTTTGTTTGTTTTTAGCCGTCTCCCGTGTCGGTTCCTCACGCCCACTGGCAATATCAAATACAACGGCAAAATGCACTTGCTTAAATCTTGATACTACTAGGCCTATGTGTGCGTTAGGTTGCGATTACAGAGCTTATACCATGATACCATGAGGGTGCA
>JXSR01S075279.1:73581-87272 GCA_000969725.1 Ophiothrix spiculata | reverse complement strand
TATTTTTGGATCACTTTGATCCTTAAAGGGTAAGCTCATATTTGATACCTAAAAAGGATCAAAATTGATCCTTTTAGACTCATATTTATCCTTGCTTTCTAAGAGTGTATATTTTTATTATGGTTTTGAAATGGATTTTATCATTGTGGTTATCATGAAATTAGGGTGCCTATTTCTAGGTTGTAAGCAAGAAAAAATAACAAAAATTTAGGTTTTATGTCAGATACAAGGTTTTTGTACCAAAAACTGAACATTGGAAATAACATGTTATATGTCATTATATGCTATTATATATGTCTTGTGTAAAACCTCATATCTGAAAGAAATACCTCGTATCTGAAAGAAAAGATATGAGGTTTTGTCATGACATGTGTGGGTTTAGGATAAAGATAGGTTTACAAGGTTTTGTCACAACAAACTTCTCAGCTACAAAACGGTACCAAGAACTCATTTTGACCAACAGGTGAGATACAATGTTTTGTCGTGGGACTGACGATATTGAGATTCACATATGTCCATTTATCATCAGATTATCAAGATTGTATTTGGTAAAAACAATAGCCTCAACAAGTGGGCAGAAATGGGATTCAAAGAATCTCTATTGCCATCAATTTCATCAAGGATTCTGATTTGACTTGAGGCATATGTAATCCAAGACAGTACTTATCAAGTCAATGTAATAGGCATTGGATAATATATCACTTGTTTCATGCAAAAGTAGGTTAAGTAGGTTTTATAGTGAAAATAAAATCTTTTATTAAGGCCTCGGTCACACATCACCGTCAGTCGCACATCACCGTATTGAGCCCAAAGGTATGAATAATGTGTACACTATTTTGGTCATTGACTTAAATGCATATTGATTACCAAACAGTGTACATTACTTGCATGTTTGGGTTCTATAAGATAATGTGTGACTAAATCCTAAGATCTTACGCTAGCCTGCATAATCAAGGGTGACCATACATTCTTCTTTATTTCTTTATACCACTATTAACTTAAGTTTTCTCTGAAAGGAGGGTGGGGGGATTAGCCCTAAATAAATTGATGTTGAAATCACGCATTATGTATAATTGTTCCATTAAAGAGTTATGATTTCACTCTAGTGTAATCCAAGACAGTACTAATCAAGTCAATTTAATATCTGTGGATATATGTCACCTGTTTAGATTCAGAAATCATGTTATTAAAGTTTACCAACCTTGAGGTGCCATCTAAAACTACTAAAATGTCCCATTTTAAATGGTCAAAATAGGATTTTGCAAGACGGTTACGTGTCGACAAAAAGTTCACAATTTTTGTAGCACCCAAATTGGGTGCTGAAAGCGCCCTAACTCACCATGATTGGGTGTAATTGCATGATGCAGTAGCACTCAATCTTAGTGAATGCTTTTCACACCCTGAGTTTGAGTGATTTTGTACCTACCATTGGCGTAGCCAGGGGGTGCGGAAGTGGCGCACACCCCAGGGTCTACAACAAATAAAAATGTAATAAAGAAAAAAGAAATAAAAAACAATTGGAAAACAACGAAAAAGCGGCGCAGTAGTCCTAATTACTGCTAATAATACATTTGGCGACCTGTCTGATAAAGGCAGGTTCCCCAAGCGGCCCCCTGGACCTGTCGCCATTTTGGACTAGGATTAATTGCGCACCCCAGTACAGGGGTACGCAATCCTAGCTACGCGGGTGCCTAAAGTTTCAAAAGTTTAAATTACCCCTGTGCTGTTGACAACGTTTTGCATATTAGTTTTGACACCTGGCGTGAGTGCCCAAAGCCTGTCCAAAGAATGCAGTCGTGTTTTGTAAAAAGATTACAAACTGAAATAACAATCTATGGGATGGCTAGCAGATTTTGATATTTAAAAAAAATAATTTTCAATAAAAAGATAAAAGTCTGCTGGATTTTTGAGGGTTAATCAGGTTATGGTGAATGAACTTAATTTGTGTGTGTGTGAGATTATTCACTGTAAAAATAAGTTAGTCATTTTGTGCAAATTAGTTTTATAAGACATCATTTTTAATGTGTAAGTCAAAATGATGTATTGCTTCTGATGGGATTGTTTACGTGGAATATTATTTGAATAAATGACCCTAGTTATTATAATCTGTCATTTCGGGCATGTTTCATCATTAACTACTCCTATTATTTCCTGTACAAAAACGTCTATAGGAAGCAATGCATGATGGGATGCACATGCTATCTTCTCTTGTCCATAGGAAGCAATGCATGATGGGATGCATATGATATCTTCTCTTGTCCATAGGAAGCAATGCATGATGGGATGCACATGCTATCTTCTCTTGTCCATAGGAAGCAATGCATGATGGGATGCACACGCTATCTTCTCTTGTCCATAGGAAGCAATGCATGATGTGATGTACATGCTATCTTCTCTCGTCCAGTTACACCTTTGACATTTTCCGTCTCACAAATCTTGATTGAAACAAACATCTTATTGGATAAAGATAACACATGCGATAACCTTTAGTTTTACCTGTGAGTATTGAGTCAAAGCAAAATGGTCTAATCTGTTGGAGAAATCGTGATGGGGTGGGGGTGTTTGGCACAATCCAGTTTCAAATAGATACAGTTGTAAAGCTAAAATTTTCAAGGTGACATTTGTTCTTTATGTAAATGTTCGATCACATTTTCCATCACTTAAATCTTGATTAACCCTTTTCTTACCAACCACCCCCTTAACAAATGATTCCCTGTCGCATAAAAATGCAAATGAATACAACCTGTTGGATATGTGTAGTTGTAAGTTCATCCTTTGTGGTTATTTGAGCGAAGATCGTAGATGTGATGTGACCTTTTGGGGTTTCAGGGTGTCCCGTCAAATTCGGAAGGTAAGGGGTGGATAGTTGCCACCTCGGAATATTTTAAGTCACCATTTTGAAAAATATCTGCATGCATGGACCTAAAACTTACAGAACATCTTTAAAACACCATTTCCATTCTTTATAAGCAGAAAACATGGTAAAATTCCAATAAAATTTCTACAGCAAAATTTTTAAATTTTGGCCATTTTTGGTAAAAATTGTGATTTTCCAACTTGGAAGTATTTATGATGTCATAATTATGTAACACCTTTGCCAATTTTCATAATTTTGGTATCAATAGAAAGAGGAGACCCTTTACTATGGTACAAAACAACTTAACTTTTGGCGGTTACATTTCAATTTCATGGGGGATTGGTAACCCCCCTTGATAACAAACATTACAAAAATTACCTTGGTAAGATGAGGGTTAAAGCAAACACCATCTTTCATAAAGATAACATATAAGATGATTTTTTATTTCACTCAACTGAATTGAGTGAAAACAGCATCATTCTCTAATATGTTTGAAAAAAAAATGGGGAGGTAAATTCAATTTCAGATCGAAGGCCCAAGTTCTAAAGAACTACAAATGACATTTGCTCTTCTTGATGAATTTCAGATGACATTTTCCATTGTGCAAATCTTGATTAAAGCAAACATCTACTTTGATAAAGATAGAATGCCAGATAACCTTTTGTTTCCTTCTAAGATGGTCTAATCATAGGCCATGATTTACTAGAAGCTACTAGATTTTAACATTTTTTTTTACCAATAAAAAGTCGTATTTTCCTGGCATTTTCTAATGGTTATATACGGTGCAGGGGCTGGGCTTATCAGCAATGATCAGCGAGGGGTCAGCCATGATTACCTAACTAACAACCAGAATAGTTGCCATGGCCACCCTCCTCTGTCTGTTTGGAGAAAACTGAGGTGAGGGAGGCTATCTTAAGATTCTTTCATTTATTTGTTTTATTTCCACAACAAATACATAAAAAATATCAAAATTAAGCAAGAGATAAAATACAGAATACAACAACAAGAGTGATACAAGAAATCAGTGGCGTAGCTAGAGGGGGGGCCGGGGGGCTGTGCCCCCCCCCCATTACTGACCGTCCGTCGGTTAAAAAAGTGCCCGTCGGTAAAGTTGAGCCGAGCGGGCGGCGATACGTCTGCCTGCCAATGTCGGTTTTTGCAAAAACTACCTCATATAGATGATTTTCACAGCATTTTGGCACCATTATAACTACATAAACCCCCCAAAAATCCAATTAGCCTTCCTGCAGTGTGTCAAATAGCTAAGCCGGAGCTTCCGGGGCGTCCAAAGGCGGGCACCCGTTATTCGCTCCACTCATTGCGGCTCTGCTCGCATGGTCAAAAATCCTGTCAGTTCATCTTCATATCACTGCAAGAAATACAGTCATCGGGGATAATACTGGAGATGTATTACCCCTGATTTAAAAGGAAAAAAATACATAATTAAACAAAATAAACAACTACCATTAGACAAGACGAGGACAGTGCTAAAAAAAGGGACTCACACATTTAAGTTGGTGCTATCAAATGTAAAGACAAAACAAGTTATTCATCATTTGAAATGAGCTTTTGTTTCAGCTTACTGCAGAAGTTTTTGAAGGATTTTGTGTTTTGAATTGACTTTCTTTAAGTATTCCAAAGTTGTCATGTCATGTCAGAACGTTTAGCATTTTAATTTGGGTAAAAACCGGATAGTATACTTCGATAATGGCTATGAAAAATTGTTCTCATTGCCCATTTCTTTAGTTTAATCAGCTAAGATAACATTTGTTCTCGAGGTTAATTTTAAATGACATCTTCCATGTCATAAATATTGATTGAAGGAAACGTCTTAGTAATTGATAACCTTTTGTTTTGCCTTTGTATGAGAATTTAGTCCAAACGAGATTGTCTATTCTTGCTTTGACCATCTTAGTTTGGCCCAATTATCATTGGACTTGATTATCCTTGACACCCTGGTCACATAAGCTGCAAGAAGCCGTAACGTGACTATAACTGAAGACATCGTATACAAAACGCAAGGTTGTAACTCGGAATTAAATTCTTGCGACATTCTTCCGGCGTCTCTACGGCTCACGGACACCGTCCGGACACCAGTCGGACACCGACCAGTGTCCGATTGGCGTCTGCTGAATTGATGCCGTAAACACATCCTAACCTTGCCGCAAGGTTATGTGACCAGGGTATCCCAATTGATCAATTCGTATTCATATTCAAATACAAATATGAGTGTAAGCAAGCACCTGATTGTCATTTGAGTATATTGTTGTCATTAACATTGTTGCTACAGCTATAGTGTGACAAGCTTCTTCTGTGAACGCTATAATACATGTATATATATATATATATATATATATATATATATATATATATATATATGTGTATGTATGTGTGATCGTCCATCCCAAACGAGCCGTAAATGCAACCCCTTGCCATTTTCACATTTTAAGATATTTGCAAAGACCATGTTATAAGGATTAATATAACACCTTAATGAACTTCACTTGAAGAAGTCAAGTTATGGTCCGTCAAAGGTTGTCAGGGAATAAAACATATAACAGAGATAAACGAGTTCAAAGATCAGTAACCCCTATATTTTCTGTTGATTGTCCTCAAAATATACAGATATATAATGTATTTCATATTTCCACACATTTTGTTGAAATGAAACTTTGCTGGGGTTTTGAAGTATAAGCACAGGGGTTGTGAATTTGTCAAAAATCAATTTGGGCAAATAACGACCTTGTATTTTCACCTGTAGTGCAAAATGAAGTTTGCTGCATTTACGGCTCGTTTGAGATGGACGGTCACATTTGCTCTTATAAGAGTGCCCTACTTTCCTGCAGGCGAATAATCGTGCTAATGATGCTAGAATCAGATATGTCTTAATATAATCACAACATCTACAGAACCAGATATGGCAGCAAAAAGCCGCGGGTGAAATCCATTATGCCAATCACTTTTGAAGGGACAAGCCATGATTTGTCATTCCAGATTTGCAACTTTTTTTTTTTTCAATTTTGGGTCTTGATGCATTAAACTGACTAAACTTGATAGGAGTATAAATTGTCAAATCCCATTGATCTTGTCCATTAAAGTTCACTTTAGATATCATGGATTTGAGCAATGTCCATCATAGTTTTGAACAGTGTTTCTATCTCTTAACTTTTTAGGAAATCAGTAGTATTTTTGTTGAGCAAAATTAAAATTTTGATTTATGAACATTTGATTACAAACCTGTAGGCGTAGCCAGGGTGGGATTGGGGTCTCATCGAACCATCTAAATTTTCAATCAAAAAAGATAACAAAAGGAAAAAAGAGTGTTTTCTGACATTGTCCCCTATGCACCAACCTAGCTAAACAAAGAAACAAATAAGCAAACAAACAAAAGGAGAAAAAAGAAGAGAGCAAAAACAGAAGAGAATACAGTCACAATTTCTTGGCTGACAATCAATCAATAATACACTGTACTTGCATGATATGCATACCCCATGAAGGATTCTATTTGTACAGACGACTAACGGCTTTACGTGAGTTCAGATTAACGGAACAAGTAGAGTAAAGTTTCTTGCCCAAGGAAACAAGGAGACGAAAACCGCCCGGCCCGGGGCTCGAACCCACAACCTCTGTATTATGAGACCTGTGCTCTAACAGCCATATTGGATTCAGGTTGGTCCCATTAATACTGTCTTATTAGATTCAGGTTAGTTTCTTTAATACGGTCACAACATCTACTAAATTTGGAGCAAGAAATGGCCAGTATAAAACACAAGTGAAATCTACTTCAGGGGGAAAAAGGCATGTCAAGTGCCCTAATTCTTGAGAGGATTGTGTGTGTTAAAGGGACTGGCTATATTCTCCTCACTAATTTTTTACCTACATATTTTTTACAGTGTATAGTAATATAACCTATCAGTAGTGTTCCATGATTTTGAGGAATATTGGAGAAAAATGCAATTCTTAACCAACTTTTAATTTTTAACGCCGGTGCAAAAATGTTGAGAAAAAAGTGTTTCTTGTTTCAAATTTTAAAAAGATCTTGTTTCTACACCAATGATGGGTAAAGAAATTATTTTTGATGAAATTGTTTCTCTTTTAAAGGTGTGTGTTCTGATCACTTTCACTCAAAAAATCAAATTGGAGACTTTGATACCAGATGAAAGTGCATATTTTTCTCATAACCCTTGTAAATTTTCACGACCATTTTATGTTTCGTTGAAGAGATATGGTCAAAATAGTGCCGAATTACTTGAATATTTTGTTAACAAGAATAAATATCCTACATGTTTCTATGGGTCATTCTAAACCACATTTTTGCCCATAATATTATTTTGGCTAAACGTATACAAATTAAACTTGACAATTGCTTTATGTAGGTGATGACCTTTCATTTAAAATATAGAAAAAGTATATGTTAAATTTGTCACCTGATCAGAATACCTACCTTTAATATGTATTAAATTATGTCCAGGAGCTTTGTTTGATCTTTTATCTGGTAAATCCATCTGAGGTACAAAATTAGGATTTAGAAAACACTGGATAGTCACACAACCATCACAGAATTATATATTGTAAATTAATTCTCTCTCAATTTGAGCCATTTCTGTGAAAATGGTTGTACTTTTTGCAATTTACTACACATTTAAGCTTTATTTAGAGCATTTCCATAAGTTTTTCATTCTAAATGGAATCTAGGCTAGTTCATATAAGATCACCTTGATGGAAAGGAGGGGGGGGGGGGAGCCCTAGCTAAATCTTTTAAGATGACTTTGTGTTATAATGTGTTTCCATGTTTGGTGGGAGGATGTCTAGGGGAACAAATAATTTCAAGTGTCCCATTTCTAAAATCAGTGTGTATGCCTAAATATATGTAGGCCTATTTAGATCACCTTACGGGGAGGGGACGGGAAGAGGGAGATAAATCACTGAAAATGCCCTAGTTCTTAAATCTCCTGAGCTGGATGTGTGTCTTGTGTGTTTTAATCATCTGCTGGGAGGAAAGGGGTAAATTATCATAAGTATCCCATTTCTTAAATGTCCTGACAGGAATGTACACAGGGGTGTGAGAGTTAAGATTTTAATCTGATTTCAGTTTTTTTCATGCCTTCAATGATTTCAGCTTTTTGGGGGTTATTTTCAGCCTGTTTTTGGTATTTTGTTACTATTTTCAGATTTTTTTATCAGCTGACTCTCACAGCCCTGTGTACACTGTAGTGGCATTGCTTAGAGGAAGGGCACAAGAGGGTGTGGGTGTGTGTGGGGTGGGGTGGAAGGGGAGGTAAGACTAAGTTTTGGATTCAGGCTAGTGTCTTTAATATAATCACATCATATTCCATCAAAAAATGGCCAGTAAAAGACACAAGTGAAATTTGCTTTGATATATAATCCCAAGTGTCCTAGTTCCCAAATCTCCTGAGTGGTGCATGTGTTATGCTATTGATGTTGGCTTGCCTGGATGGGGGGGGGGGACTACTCTCGGGTTTTGGTTTGGGTAATAACATAAGTATAATTGACAAATCTCAGGCTAGTCTCTTTGATATAATCGCAACATAATTTTTAGATCTCAAGTAGGAGATGGCCAATACACAACGGGTTGGGGTGGGCCTACTCTCAAGTTTGGTTTGGGTAGAGACACAAGGAAAATCTACAAATACCAGGCCAGTCTCTCTAATATGATCACAACACAATTTGTAAGTAAGAAATGGCCAATGTACAACACAAATGAAATCTACTTTGGAGACAAAAAGCATCTCAAGTGTCCTAATTCTTAAATCTGCTGAGATATGCAGTGTATATATGTGTTAAGGTTGGCTTGTTGAGGAATGGGGTATTCTAAGATTGTTTTGGGTAGAAATACACCTCAAATTTACTTTGATAAGTGGTCTTTATCTAAGAGAGAAGTATATACGAAGTGTGTTTAGGTTGCCTTTTTGAGGAAGGGGGAATTGCAGGGAGTAGGGCTGGCAAGTTTTGTTGTGATGTGGACATGTTTTTGCAAATTTCCATATTGTACTCCATTAGAATTTATTTCCATAAATGTCAAATATTGTTTTGCACAGTTAGAAAACAGACTGATTCTAGCACTCAATGGTATTAAGAAAGGCTGAGGATATTGACATGATGATTGTGTCAATAAACTCGCCCAAAATGGCTATAGACACGATGATTGTGTCAATAAATTCGCCCAAAATGGCTATAGACACGATGATTGTGTCAATAAACTCGCCCAAAATGGCTATAGACATGATGATCGTGCATCTCGCCCAAAATGGCTTTAGACACGATGATTGTGCACCTCGTCCAAAATGGCTATAGACACGGTGATTGGGTGTGAGAAAGTGAATGGCTTATGGGGCCAATGGTCACTGATGCTCCAGGGGATGTCAAAAAATAGTGAAAGGAGGATGCTGACTTGCATTGGTAATATTATAACTTTGCTTTCCATTATTTTCTTCCTCTTGTTTTTTTTTTACTCCTCTCTTTTGGTCTGCTGCCACAGATGGCAAAGGACAAAAAGGCAACTTTAAGTTGACATTCTGAATAACATCAGAAACTCTCCCGGTTGTAATATTACAAATCAATGCAAGTCAAGTCACCTTTTTCCTTCCACCATTTTTGTTGCCATCGCCTTGAGCATCAGTGAGCATCGGCTCCATAGCCATTCACTTTATTACACCCGATAGCCATTTTGGGCGAGGCCCACAATCATTGTGTCAATAGCCATTTTGGGCGAGGCGCACAATCATCATGTCTATAGCCACTTCCATAAAGAAAAGGGACTCTTGAAGTACCAGCTTTCTTGAGTTTACTCCTCATGTTGGTCAAAGTTCACTTCTGCACTAAGTACCACCCCTTTCTTTCAGATGTAGATAACTACACAAAATTGTGAGAAAATCAGACAAATCATTTCAAAATAAATTACTGCTTGACCTACATACATCGCCCAAATGACTTTGTATTAACATTATACAGCTTGACCTATATATTGACTAAATGACCATACTTGTGACATTACAATTTTTATAATACCTGAAGATGAACTGTTATCATCAGTCTACTGGGAGGTTTTAAAATATTTTGATAAAAACACTCCACTTAGTTAAGAAAAGTCATAAAAGAATACTGAAAATGACTGCTATCTTTAGCTTTCAAGTACTTGTATTAACCACTTAGACACTGTCAACGTATGTATGCACACTTTTCCACAATTCTCCGGAGATGAGAAGGTTGTATGTCTGTTTGCTACACCGTTAGAACGCGGATTAAAATTTTAATAAACGCGGATTACCTAGTGAACCACTCATTTGTGGGTTAAAAAGTTTAACCAACAAGATTAAATTTCTGCTAATGGGGATTAAAATTTTAAGCTTATTGGTTAAACTTTTTAACCAACAAATGAGTGGTTCACTAGGTAATCCGTGTTGATTAAAATTTTAATCCGCGTTCTAACAGTGTATAAGACAAGAAAACTGCATAGCACTTACGTGGTATAAATAAGGCTCCAAAAAGTGCAAAAAGTACACTGTTTCGGGTACAACCCTGCATAACAGGTAGGAAGGGAACTGTTTGCTATAACATTTTAAAAGAATCCTCTGAGATAAGTCAATCTTGAATCTAAATGTCTCTATACTTTAGGAGTTTTTGTCTACCAATGTCTGTTTGCTATAGCATGTTTAGACCAATCCTCAGATATTTGTCAATTTTGAAGCTTAATGTCTCCACACTTAAAGAGTTTTTACATTGTTTTCAAAGTTAACCACCATAGTGGTGCTCACAGCCGTCGTACGTGCATGTACATGCTGTCTGTGTGCAAAAACATGCGACACGTACGTTGTTGGTACCAACACCATACAAATTTTAGAGTACGCAGACATGACATAGTAGTTTTAGTACATGAGGAACTTTCTCTGTTGGCTGGCTACGTTCGGGGTACTGATTAAACATCGGTATGGTCCACATGTATGGTCCAACGTACGCACAACCTGTGTTTTTTTTGCAATTTTTCCCACAGCCAATTATTCTGCGGACGACGCACTTAGCACGATGTCCATGTATCGTACATGCAAGTACGTTCTCCTTAAAGAAAACGTGGTAGTTGCAAGGAGTTTATACGTTGTATGCACGATGCAAGTACTTACAACGTGCGCAACGTAGGATGCACGCAACCATTCACGGTCAGGCGTGTCATGCACACAACTTACTTACATTATGCGATCAACGTGCATCTTCCCTGCGTTTGCCACGTTTTTAGAAAAAATGTAGAACAAAAAAACCCCGCACGATGGGTTGTGACCACCGCTTAAGATAATTCATGCCTCAGATGGAAAGCTATGGAAATGAATGTATCTACAGATGACTTTGTATTGATGGTTGATTTAGGTATTCAAACATGCTTCAGAGTTTTTCATCGCTAATCAACAACGATGCATCCGTGTGTCTGCGTATTTTTTATCGCGCGAGGGTGGCTTTAGCCACCCGAGTGTGATAAAAATACGCCGACGCATCGGATGCATCGTTGTTGATTAGCGATGAACAACTCTGTAACATGTTTGAATACCTTTCAAAAACGAAAATCTTTATGAAAACGTATGAATTAAATTCTAAATGTTTTCAATTTAACAGATACTAATCTCAATAAAAATACTTTGAAGAATCTGAAACAAAATGCTAGTTTTTAAATGATTGTTGCTTTGTCGTTTTCAACTGTTCCCAAGCGCCAGTCCTTGCACGTACTCAAGTTCCCGACGCGCGATGAACAGTGCGCCGATTTAGGTGCACTGTGTAAACGCACTTCCGTGTACGCTGTACCATGCGTGACGCGCTTATTTGAATATCAACTGTGGATTCATCACTAATCAACAACGGTGCGCTCCCGTATAAGAAGATACGGTGAGTTGTTGAAATATATGTGATGGCTCACCCCTAAAGGGGGGACTTTGCATATGATATCGATTTTGATTTTACCATTTCATCTGTTGCAGCATTTTCTAAGCTTTAAAATGACAGCTTACTTGTTGAAATTGATTAGGCGATCAAATTTTACAACAGAAAATCTGCTGGAAATTCTTATTATTTTCTTTATTTTTTACTGCCTCTTTTCACCTGTTTCTTGAAAAGTGTTCAGTCGCAAAGTCCCCCTTTTCGGGGTGAGTCATCACATATGAGACCGTCAATCCCAAACCAGCTGTAAATGCATCCTCTTGCCATTTCACTTTTTAAAAATATTTACAAACACCATATTATAACAATTAAAATGACACCTTAATGAACTTCACTTGATTTCCAGAAGGCAAGTTATGGTCCGTCAAAGGTTGTCAGGGAGTAAAATGTAACTGAAATAAACACGTTCAAAGATCAGTAAGCCTTATATTTTCTGTTGATTGTCCTTAAAATATACAGATACCTGGGGTGCACTCACATATATGAGTAAGGTAGTTCTGGCAGTCAAGACAATCTTTTTCAGGCCTCCAGGCAGCTCATATTTTGACCCTCATTATCACCATGATTCTGTTATTCAGAGATCCCATTTTGAAGAAAGATATAACATTTTATCTCCAGCCCCAGCTTCATAAACTGATCAAAAAACTTGGAAAATTTTCAGCTTAGAAGGTTATTATTTGCTTTTAAACTTCAGTTCACTAGACAATGAAAAGTCAGTTAACCCCTAGTTAGGCTCCTCACACCATCCAGACATACCTTCCATTTACAAATTTGAGTGCCTCCTGGGTGGAATATAGATCAGTCTCTTCAACCGCACATTACTTATGAACTCTTATCTCATTTACAATTCAGAGTTTGTTCAAGTTCATGAAAAGTTTTGTGATATCAGGTTAATTTAAATTGGTAACGGATTCCACACATCATTAGAAGCAATTGCATGATGTCTACTAGGGTTGTCATATCTGCACGATAGTGCCTTATCACTATGCCTACTACAACTGTAATAAAAAGTACACATTGTCAACTGAGCCCAAATGTTTTGAAATCTTTTTGTGATCATGTTTCAATGTTATCTCATCAGCTGTGATGTATGGCACATGACGTGGCAATTCCAACTGTCGTTCCCCTGGAATCCATGCTATGCATTCTTGTCATCAGTGGGATGTATAGCGATGGAGCAGAGAAGATATTGTGGGGTTCCCATCATGCACTGCTTCCTATGCAAATGTTTGTACGAAAATCATGTGGTTAGTTACAGATCAAGGCCCGTATTCCAGAAAGGCGTTTAGCTAAATCAAGGTTTTATTTCTCGTCAACAGCACGACTCATTGAACTGTTCTGCTTGAAAGCTGCAATGATGCGTATCATTCCTGGATAGTTGATGCTCAGTTAAACAATGGTTTAGCTAAACATCTTTCTGGAATACGGGCCTTAAATGTCCTTAGATCAACGTTGATTGTTGTAATTTTGCATTTTTTGCACGTTTCATCACAAACTACTCGTAGGACTTGGCAATGCATGATGGGATACACATGATATCTTCTCTTATTTTGGATTATGATGCAGGATGATATTTATATCAGTTTTTGTTTGATATTTTAGTAACTTAATGTTAACAATCAAGATATTAGGCCGAATTCATAAAAGTAAGCACTTGCTTTTTCTATGGCTTTTACTTGAATATCTGCCCATATATGGATAAAAGTTCAAGTAAAAGCCATAGAAAAAGCAATTGCTTACTTTTATGAATTCGGCCTATAGTCAGTGACATAACCAAACATTTTCATTTAAGGGGGCAAGCAAGAGTAATAGGCTAGATATACTTTGTCATTTTTATAGTTTGTAGACATTTTCATTCAGAATTTTTCTCATGATGATTGGTTTTTAAGAATGG
>JXSR01S075279.1:54274-65175 GCA_000969725.1 Ophiothrix spiculata | reverse complement strand
TTAGACGTGTTACAAAAAATGGCTTGGTTAGACGAGGGTTAAGGTACCTTTCGATATGATGGGTCACATATGTGTTATCAGCAGTAGATAGCTAAATTTAATTTTTGAATATTGTCATCAGTCTTAGATAGCATAATGACTATTTTATATGACCAACCATCCCAAACCAGCCGTAAATGCCACCTCTTGTCATTTTCATTTTTTTAAATATTTGCAATAACCATGTTATAAGCATAAAATGACATCTCAATGAACCTCACTCGATTTCCAGAAGTCAAGTTACGGTTCGTCAAAGATTTTCAGGGAGTAAAACGTTTGACTGAGATAAACGCGTTCAAAGATCCATTAGCCCTATTTAAAAATATGCATATTTAGTTCACATTTCGTATCATTTTCTTGAATTGAAACTTTGCTGGTATTTTGTAGTAAGTACAAGGATTGTGAATCTGTCAAAAAATCAATTTCGGCAAATTACGACCTTGACATGTATTTTCATCTGTAGCGCAAAATGAAGTTTCTGACATTTACCAAATGCACAGATAAAGTTTGGGGATGATGCTGAACTTGTCCAATGTCCTGTAATTGCATGTGATAGCCACATATGTAATATCAAATCACAAGAGTCGCATTTTGTAAGATGCAATATTTTATGACACTTTACTTGATTCATGTAACACATATACCATATGAGTTGTCAGCAGAAGATAGCTTATTATTTCATCAACTTGTCTAGGTTGGCAGTCTTAGACATAATCATGACTATACAATGTATAATGGTAAATCACAATTTTTACATTTTGTAAATACAAGTTATATGATATTTTTGTTGACATGTAATACATGCTTATACCATATGTGTTATCAACAAATTATATCTGGCATTGTCTCATTAATATGCAATTTGTCTTGATTCCACAGTATTAGACTTAATATTAAACAACTCACTGTATGGCCCGGTGCAGACTCCACTATCGTATAGAATATTTTGCTTAGAATATTCTATGCTGACGACAAAATGACGTAGGTCATCGAATAAAACACAGTTTTATCTGATGACCTACGTCATTTTGTCGTCACCACAGAATATTCTAAGCAAAATATTCTATACGATAGAGGAGTCTGCACCGGCCCTATCTCTTTATACAGGCGCGTACCGTTGTTGATTCGTGATGAATCCACAGTTGATATTCAAATTAGCGCGTCACGCACGGCACGGCGTTTACTGAAGTGCGTTTACGCAGTACACAAAAGTCGTCACACTGATCATCGCGTGTCGGGCACTTATATTATAGTATGTGCAAAAGCCCGGTGATTGGGAAAAATTATTAAGTTATAACAGCAAACATTCACAAATTAGCACTTTGCTTCAGATATGCTAAATGTTTTTATGAAGATAAGTAGGCCTATCTGTTAAACTGAAAACATTTAGAATTTAATTCATACGTTTTCAGGAAGGTTATCGTTGTTGAAAGGTATTCAAACACGCCACAGAGTTGTTCATCGCGAATCAACAACTCTGCATCCGATGCGTCTGCATATTTTCGCGATAAAAATACGCAGACGCATCGATGTTGATTCGCGATGAACAACTCTGTGGCGTGTTTGAATACCTAAATCACAGAGATTTGTTGCATTTTACAGAATACAAGCATGTAAGATACTTTTCATAATATGAGTTATCAGCAGTAGATAAGTAAATTAAATTTGGCATATTGTCATCAGCCTGTCTAGGTTTGGTAGATTGGGGGTTCTCAATTAAATTTGTTGGCGGGCCATTAAGGACAAACGCCAGTTTAAAAACATCTTGGAGGGCCAAATTAAGACCTTTTTCAATGCTTTTCCTATACTTCTGTACTCCAGAGGCGATCGAAGGGCCAAATAAAAGTAGTTCGCGTGCCGGATTTTGCCCGTGGGCCGCTATTTGAGAAGGCCTGTCCTAGATAGAATAATGACTATGTATACCAAATCACAGATATTTGTTGAATGTGACAGAATGCATATGATAGTTTTTATGACATATAATAATGCATGCATATACCATATGGGTAAATTGGTGTTATCTCATCAACTTGTCTTGGGCTCTGCAGTTTTAGAAATAACGACTATGTAATGCCAAATCACACATTTTTGATACATTTTACAAAATATAAGTTTATATGACACTTTTCTTGGAATGTGTGACTTATCAGCGCAGTAGATGGCTAAATTAGATCTGTCATAATGTACTCTATAGAGGAATATTTTAGCGGGGTTAATTTTTCATGGTTTGGACTGAGGTATATTTTTTTGGTGGAATATGTTCGCAATTTCAAGCATCTGTCCATTGATGTCTATGTATAAATACTATTTTAGCGTTGAGAAATCAACAGCCAAAAGAGTGAAAACTCCCAGTGAAAATTTACTCATACAGTAATTGTCTCGTCCAGGTTAGGCCGTGTTTTATGGGTTATTATCACTGAAAAGGATCAGATGATTTTTTTTAAGGTTGAAAAATAATGTTGCTTTAGAATCAGTGTGCTTTGACTTAAATAATTAGAACTTTCGTTTGAACTAAAGTTTAATATTTGGTCTTGAATAATGGTCAATTATTCAAGATACAATTGAATTCAATATTTTATGTGTTAAGTCTATGTGGATATCATTTACGTTACCAAATGTTTTGAATACTGCATATTTTTAAGAGACGCATTAAACTAATTAGTTACGCATTGATTCATGTTCATGTTAATATTACATACGTTACCATTTCTGTTTTTCCTTTAGATTCGACAAATTTTTGGTAACGTAAATAATGGTCAAATGTGGCTATCTATATTCTGTTTTGAAAATGAAATATTATTTTCTCATCAAATGTTTCACTTGGATTTCAAATTTGGGGGCAATTTTCAAGAAATAGGGGAAAAAGGGTATATTTTGTCTTCAGAACCCTAACCCTCCATCCTTTTTAAAAACTGGTCATGCTATTCCTGCAACATTATACTTGAGTTTACTTATGTTTTGAAGCTCTTGATGAGTACTACAACTTACAAAAATGATTTGCTTTAACTTGCAGATGCATTGCAAAGTATGTGTAAGTTGGTTTGCAACATTGTTTTTGGGTGCCTATACATGGCACCCCAAAACTTGAAAAAAAGAATGGTGATATTTTGCAATAACACCCATCCACGTAAACAAAATCAAAAAGAATTTTGACAAAATTTATTTCTTGAGATATTTTCACTAGAGTCTTTGGTAATGAAACTTTACATGTTTCCTTTATTACTGCTAACATTTGAAATGATGTAAATATCACAAAATGTCCAGAAAAAAATTGGAGATGATGCTGAACTTGTCCCTTTAATTGTGATAATTTGATTTATGTTATGATGTGACGTATGCAGCTGCTGTTCAAGGCATTGAGAGAGTCAATTAATTGGGTAATTAGCCATATGTTGATAAATGAGTAGTTGGTTTCTATGGTTTTATATAATATAATAGTTTCCCTATTCTGCAGACCAGTCAGCTTACAGACTATCACTTCATTTGCGATAATTTAATTCAATAAATGTGATGACTCACCCCGAAAAATGGGACTTTGAACACTTTTCGAGAAAATGGAGAAAATAGGCAGCAAAAAATAAAGAAAATAATAAGAATTTCCAACAGATTTTCTGTTTTATGAATCATTGATTGCCTTGATCAATGTCAACAAGTAAGGTGTCATTTTAAAGCTTAGAAAATGCTATAACAGATGAAATGATAAAATCAAAATTGAAATCATCTGCAAAGTCCCCCCTTTCGGGGTGAGCCATCACAAATATATGTTGCACTTAAAAACTGCTGTACAGAGGGAGGGGATACCTCCTTGTATAAGGTATAGGGACATGCCAACCAAATAGATTAGTATTTCATAGAAAATCCCAAGACATGACTCACATTTTTTTTCAGCAAATTAGAATTACCTAGATAAGGGTTTCAAATTTAAAAAATTAAGGAAAAAAGGTGAAAGCAACCCCTTTTGGAGCAAAGCTCCTTCAAAATTGAATCAAAATTTGCAAAGTTGGCCCTTTCTTTTATCTAAAAATACCCTTGAATGTGAGTATGGGTTTCAGCACATTCCCCTCAAATCATAATTTGAGCCCCCCCCCCTACCGTGGGTGCTGTTCAAGGACTTTGCAGGGTATATAAATTGTGTCCCGCCGCGGCAAAAGGATGCAGTTGTCGGCTCCTACATGTTGCTCATTGTAGCATATCTGATGCATACAAATAGCATACATCAGATGCTACAAGGAGCAACATGTACGAGCCGAGAACTGCACCCTTTTGCCACGATGGTCCACAATTGAGTACATCTGTTGAAAGATGACATTAATCAGCCAGTACTTTGATCCTATGCAAATGAGCTTTTAATGAGCAATTTAATTTATCGATCTGGCGATCAATATAAGAAAACTTGGTCGCAATATTTGTTTTCATGACGTAACCTGTTGGATAATTCGGACTTCGAACCCCTATAATCACAAGGAGATTAATGCAAATAGAAAAATGAAGATGTAGATAAGAATATTTAGAGTTGGTCATTTCAATGAGATGTCTATGTGAGAAAGGCGATATAGCCTGAAATAGCAGAAATAGCACTCTTCTTTATCCCTTATGCGATCGCGCTATTTGTCAATAAGTTTGTGTACCTAATCACACTATAGCAATGCTATCGCAGATGTGGTGCTTTTTCCGCTTTTTTATAGGATAATTTACGTGAAAAGTATAAGTCCAAAGAAAACATCCCGAACAGAGGAGATGTTTAGTGCGATTTACCATTTATAGACACTTGGTACTACCTATATTTGATTGCTATTTCTGCGATTTGTGCATTCATGCTTTCAAAATGACTAAGTTGATTGCCATTTGTGCGTTTTTTGTGCATTCTATAAGTACAAGTTGATTTATTTGGGTGCTATTACTGCTATTTATGCGATTTTTGCATTTTGTGAGGAATTGGTGTTATGAATTAATTGCTATTTCTGCTCTTTGTGCGTTTTATGCATTTAAAATACTTATTGACGTAAATGAGTGCAGTTACTGCGATTTGTGTGCTTTTGGTGTTTTATAACTGCTCAGTGGTAGTTGAGTGCTATTTCTGCCTTTTATGTTGACTTAAATTGAAATTGCAATTTTTACAAAATACTAATTCTTTGGACTATGTAGCCCTGCAGGGCTCTTTATAAATTGAACCTAATAAACCATCAACCACCTGAAAATGCTAATGCATGAAGGGGTACGCTTTGGACTATGTAGCCCTGCGACGACGAGCCGCAGCGATCTCATCGCTACCGTTCCTGCGGTCTTTCGTTATTGGGGTGTAATGAGACTGGGTGTCCCCCATAACCAGGAGTCCGGGTCTAATTGAACTACACGGAATAAGCCGCAATCAATGATTTATTGATCGTACATGTACAAGTACGTTCTACATAAATGAATAGTAGCTAGGATGCTCAGTCACACGGACGCTGTATTTCATTACAGGGGCTTTGGACTCACAAATATGACAGGAATGGCAATCAACTAAATAATCTTGTTATTAAAAGATACAAAAAACGCACAAATGCGCAAATAGCATTCAACTTTGTCATCATGTACTTACAAAACGCATGAAGCGCACAAATCGCAGAAATAGCAATCTAGTTTAGTACCCATGTCTAAAAATTGCAAATCGTACAAATTGCAGAAATAGCCGTGGCATATTGCTTTTTCTGTGTTTCGCAACCCAGTCCGCACTGTTTGCTCGTTGTGCTCTTTCTTAAATTCACAAGTTTGATTACAATCTAGTGCTTTTTATGCGATTATTTAAGTATTGCAAACATACATGTGTTTATTACTATTTGTGCATTTCCATATAGCGCCTTCATGGTCTATGTTGCTATGTTTAACTGTTAGGAATAAAAATTCTTCATTATTCTAAACAAAATTGTCGATTTTAAGCCTTTAAAATCACGAGGTCGCACCTATCTACCTGAAGCTTGTTTTACCAAACTATATGTTTAATAACTGGTAAAATATGGTACAATACATATCAAACACCATACAGATGATCTACCAAGTATATTCAATCTGTACTTTTCAAAGCAAATTGAGAATCATAATTATGCAACAAGAAATGCCCAAGATTATGTGATAAATAAGACAAAGAAAGCATTTTCTAACCAAGCTATTCAAAATTGTGGACCATCTCTTTGGAACTCCCTATACAAAACCATAAAGCAATCCAAAACTGTCAAAACTTTTAAAAACAAATTGAAATCAAAATTTCTCTCAACTTATTAGTTGAATATTTGGACATTCTCCGTTGTAATTGAAATGAAATTATCTTTGAAATCATCTTCATTTTATCACTTTTTGTACTTGGGCATTGTCTTGTGTAATTTTATTTTTCTGGTGTTTTTTTGTTTAAGTTTTGTTCTTTGGGCATTAAATCGCCTCAGATCTTATTGGTCTTTTGATTATGTCCGCAATATCATTGCTTTTTATCATGTTTGTTTGTTATGTAAAGTGTTTATGATGCATGTTTTTGATATTGGAATAAATGAATCTGAATCTGAATCTGAAAACCTAAAAAACAACAACCATAAAAGTGTGCACCACCAAATTATATGAAAAGGCTAGTTAGTAAATTAAAAACCACTAATTAAAAATCAGCTTGCTGAATATGATGTGTCTGGGAGATCTAATTTCTACGGATATTGGCTCATCACATATAATGTCCCAATCCCTGACTCTCAGATTGCAGATGGATTTCACACATGTGGTCATAAATTACAAGCAATCTCTGTCTGCTAGAGGCACATATATCAAGAATCTATATGTATTAGGCTGCAATCACATAGAACTACGGGATGGTACAATTTGTGACCCCACTTCCGTGACCCCACTTTTGTGACCCCACTTTATTCTTGCTGAAATTTAAAATGGATGTACTTTAGGACATCCTGAACAACATGAACACATTCTAGAAGTTATCCAAGGTCATTAAGGGGGTCTTAAGGGGGGTCCAAACGTCAAATTCCAAAAATGCTCCAATTGACCTAACATTTGATATGGATGTACTTTAGGACATCCTGAGTAACATAAACACATTTCAGAGGTCATTAAGGGTCATTTCCGTGTTAAATTTGAAAATATTTCAACCCCGCTCCGGTCAATAATCAAAATCAATATTTGCCAATTTGACCTTTCACCCTTTTTGACCACCTTAATGACCTTGAATGATTTTTCAAATGTGTTTATGTTGCTCAGGATGTCCTAAAGTACATCCATATCAAATTTCAGGTCAATTGGAGCATTTTTAGATCAAATTTCAGGTCAATCAGAGCATTTTTGGAATTTGACGTTTGACACCCTTAAGACCCCCTTAATGACCTCGGATGATTTTTAAAATGTGCCAATGTTGCTCAGAATCCCCAAGAGTACATCTATATCAAATTTCAGCAAGAATAAAGTGGGGTCACAGAAGTGGGGTCACAAATTGTACAATCCCTAGAACTACAGTGTGTCCCAGAATGAAGTTATCAAGATTTCAATGCTGCTTGATTCAAAAGGTAAATAATCCAAGACAATGAAAGTTAGTGACAATCATACCTGATGTGTCCACTTGGTTTGTTGCAAAAATGAATAAATTCCATGCGTAAAATTTCTAGAATTGAACGTTTGAAGCTCCAGAGGAGTTTGGACACCTTTCCCAGTTTGGATAGATCGTAAAAATCCATTGTTAATGTCCAGCGGAAGTATGCGAGCAAGGATGTCATCTTTTACCAACATCTGTTTCACATGTTGCTTCTCCTTGATGATGCCTTGGAGTCTTAATAAAGGTTCAGCTAAATGTTAACTTGGCTTCTACCTTGGCATCCACATGCTTTTTTTTGCAGTTTCTTCTGCTATCTGATACCATAAGCTTTATATTTTCTGACATTTTAAGATAGGCTATACTTGTGCGATGAGGATTATCTGGCTCCTGGAAATGTTAAATAAATCTTTCCATTGTTTCAATGATACCTGCACTTTGCAGATATCGGTCAATCATGATGCTCTTTTCTCCATTGACAAATGAGGTGTTATGTTTGCTTTGAATTACCATATTCCTACAACCACTGCTACCAGGGTACCAGCCTTTTAGTGTGCTTTCAGAGGGCCCGCTAATTGATTTTCCTAAACGATTACTTAATAAAATTTATTTAATGATTTTTACATATGAAAAGGAACCAGATTTAGGTTAAATTAACTTTAAAACAAAAACACTTAAAATTGAACAAATATTATCATGATTATGTCTGTAGAATTTTTACAACTTACATAAACTGGGAAAAGTGTCCAAACTCATGTAGAGCTTCAAACGCGCACTTCTAGAAAACTAATGCATCAGGCATGAGAATTTTCAGATAATTATCTGATTTCAGATATTTTAAATATTTTTATCATCCAAGTTCAGATATTTTGGGCTTGATTTAACCATTTTAGTGGGGTTTTGTACCAAATTCAGATATTTTCATTAAAAATCATTCTCATGCCTGATATTGCATGAATTTTCATCAGTTTTGTTCCAGAGCAAGTCCAAACATTAGACATGATTGTCATCAAGTTTCATTGTCTGAAATAATTTGGTTTTTGAATTAAATAGCGTTGAAATCTTGATAACTTCATTCTGGGACACACTGTATATGCATTGGTTACGGTATTATAATTATATATATACAAATACAAAATGGAATAGAGGGAAGTAGTGAAAATTACTGATCCCGAGGTGTTGGATGTGTGTGACTACTTCCCGACGCGAAGATCTAGTGTTTTGTCCGGGGTGTTATGTTGTATCTCTATTTTGGCATTCATATATCTTAGATGGGTTTTAACACAAACAAATTTAATAAAATAATGGATGAATGAATGAATGATGAATGAATTCACAAATTTTGCCATTGATTAAATATCACTAGGAATATTAATCAGCATAAAAGGGACTATATAGATTTCACTTTGTATTAACAATTTATGGAAATTCTCTTAAGGTGTCTGGTCCATGATATATCTGCCCGAAATGTTCTAGTCAAAATCAGCATGAATGATATTTTATCAATGTAGAACCAATTTTTAAAATAAAAAAATTGGGGTCACCAAACTCGTTTTTGCATGCGAGTCAGTTTAAAAACAGCATTTTTGGAGGGTTTTTTTGGGAAAATTAGTACAGGGGTCTATGGGAAATGTGGCAAAAGTGACATTGTTTAGTGTTGATTCAAAAACTTCCCCATAAAATTTTTCGTCTATTTTTTCACAAAAGTTATGCACAAGTATGTTCTTTCAATGAAATAAAACATTAAAAATTGGGGGACACCGAACTAATTTTCAAGAAAAATATTAAAATATGGCAATTTTTAGCTTCAAAACACTACTCAGAGTGTATACACATGTGTATTGCGGCACTTACCAACTAGGCGTACTGGTTCGCATGGACGGCACGTGGACCAGACACCTTAAAAAGCTTGAAAATGTATCAAAGCCAGAAAAAGTATAATAATCCATACAGAAATGGATGTGTTTGAGATTGAATTAACTTGTTATATGTTTTTTGTGATGGTGGTATGACTGCCAAATCCTAAATTGGTATCTCATAGGGATTTACCAATAGAAGATCAATAGTACTATCAATCATATCTACTCATGATAATCTTATATGTGACCCGTCATATCGCAGGGTACCTTAAGGCCTGGTGCAGACTCCACTATCGTATAGAATATTTTGCTCAAAATATTCTATGCTGACGACAAAATGACGTAGGTCATCGAATAAAACACACAGTTTTATTTGATGACCTACGTCATTTTGTTGTAAGCATAGAATATTGTAACCAAAATATTCTACACGATAGAGGAGTCTGCACCGGGCCTTAGTGTCCCAAATGAAAACTGATTTTTGGTATCATTTGAAAGATTATATTTTAAGCTTTAAAATGACACATTGCTTTTGGTTATTGGATGTTCGATTGCAAAGTTACGTCCAAATTGGTAAAAGGTATCGGGCTGATTCAGAAAACTACAGTTCTGAGAAAATCCAGTTTAAAGTTTCTGCACTGGTAAAGCGTGAATGGAAAAGGATTTTTATCTTGGTTTTTAAATTATTTGTCTTATGTTTTGGATGTTGGAACCTGATTAATATGATAGAATACACTTCAAAGGTAATATTTTTTATGAAATTAGAAATTCATGATTTTTTAATTGACTATGCTTCAATTGCCCGTATCTCGTAATTTACTATGCCAACCTTAAGGTACCTTTCAATATGCCAGGTCACATATATAGTAAAAGAGATACAA
This sequence comes from Ophiothrix spiculata, assembly GCA_000969725.1. Classification (NCBI taxonomy): domain Eukaryota; kingdom Metazoa; phylum Echinodermata; class Ophiuroidea; order Amphilepidida; family Ophiotrichidae; genus Ophiothrix; species Ophiothrix spiculata. Next base: position 54,841 of record JXSR01S075279.1, on the reverse strand, counting down.
ATCAATAAAAAATGCCATTAAAGGTGTCAAAACAAGATAAAATTTTTTAACTAGAAACACTTCATACCATTTTTTATTCCTCCAATTCAGGTAATACTATTGGTAGGTTATCACTGCAAACATGTTCTATCGATACACGATAAAAATATGTAGTTGGAAAAGTAAAGACTCCCAAAAAAGTATCGCCTCGTCTTGAAAAAATGGCTCGTGCGCCAATACGGTACTGGCAAACGTAATTTGAAGATATTGTGAACAAGCGCTGGAATGTTAGCTTTCATTTGACACCCTATTTCTGATAATTGACTGAGAAACATTGAAGTTATGAACTTTTAAAACCCTCGAGGTCGATTTTCAAAAGTTGCTAATTTCATTTTTCGCACTGTACAAACCAGTAACGCAAGAGTAAGGATGGTAATGAGGTGAGTTTAGTCACTGAAACACGCGGTCATTGGTATCTAAGCATTATCCATCAACAATAATCAAGATATGGATTGTTTTCATAAATTTTTCAATAATTCATTGTTATAAATAATGAAAAAACGACATAAAACGAGAGAAACGACATTC
>JXSR01S075279.1:12276-22573 GCA_000969725.1 Ophiothrix spiculata | reverse complement strand
GCTTTTTACCAATTTTGGTGTAACTTCGCAACCGAACATCCAATAACCAAACTCAAGGTGTCATTTTAAAGCTTAAAATCTCAGCTTTCAGATGAGACCAAAAAATAAATTTTGATTTTGCCGACCTTAAGGTACCTTTCGATATGACGGGTCACATATGTAGATAGGTTGTATACAGTATTTATTTAGGTAACTTTGCTGTATATTGAAAACTATTTGCTTACTTTTATATACAGGCTGCATTTAGGGTCTGCAATAACACTTTTCCTGTGGTAACGAAGTAATATATCGTCATCTCAAGTTAAAAGCCTGACATTTTCTTATTATATGAGACTTGTTTCGTCAAAATGAGCAAAAAGATGACAAAATGATACTGGGGTTCTGCATAGCAAATCTACTCCCTGTAAACTAGCTGTCAACACAGTGATCACTGAGCTCCCAGTGTTAATTTTCATACTGACTTTTTAAATTACTTTTAGGTATATCCAGGGCTTAACCAGAAGTATTACATTTTTTATTTGTCAAATTAAAGCCCATATTTTTCTAAATATAAACTCAAATTCCACCTCCAAATTCTGTTAGTTTTTGAGATATATTATAACATGTAGGCTATATTGGTATATGTATTTTGTATTTTCATGTATTTACATAACAGCCTCATCCCCAGAGTTGCGTTATTTTCCCCCTCTTATCCTCTCCTCACAAAATGCATTTTAAAGGAGGCCAAGATTAATTAGATGAAAGTAAAATTTAAAAATGTACACATATTGAAATAGGAGCCTACTCCTTTAAGCATTAGGTGATGAAAAAAAAAACACCCAACCCTGTTAAAAGGACAGGTGGACCTTCCATGTAGTGTCGGTTCAACTTTTTATTTTTATCTTTTTTTGATCAAAATGACTAAAAAAGAAAAAGTAGAAAAAAAAGCTCAAAAAAATGCTTCACTTTCATTTTCAATTAAATTGTCTATGTAAAAATTGGTGATTTTACAGTGCTTTTTACTAGAGGAAAAAAATACAATGAAATAAATAATTAAAAATTTAACAAAACAAATTTGTCAAACAGAGTTTTTTTTAACTTGCCTATATGCAATAGTGATAAAAAAAGGGCCAGGATTAATGGAAAAGGAGATCGAAAGGATAAGATTGCTATTTATATAGCACTATAATAACTTAACAAAATTGACATCAACCTGATACTCTTAGAACACTATTTTTCCATAATTTGATTGTTATCTAACTTTGCTACAAGAAATTCACTTCCATTTTTATTTCAAAAATGTCATTGAGTGCTAGGATAGGAGCATGGTAGATAATAGCACAATGAATTTATGAAACTGTTGCTGGAATTGCCAAGATAGTCCAGGGGCAGGGGCCCTGCAGTGAACATGGTAAATAATGGCACAATGAATTTATGAAACTGTCGCTGGAATTGCCAAGATAATCCAGGGGCAAAAATGACAAAACAATAATTTTGGGCCAATTTTGGACCTATTTTTGGCAATATTTCAAGAAGTAAGTCAAAAATCAAAAATTTGAGAAATGCGTTCCTAGACATATGTTTCTAGATTCTAAAAAGCATTCGAGGTCCAACTTTTATTTTTTCAAAATTTAGTTAGGTTGTTTACAACTATAGTGGTCCAAGAACAAGGGTTTTTGGACCTTGTCCAAAATCATACATTTTGGTCCAAAACTGACTTAACCATCATCTTCTTCATGCAAATCCACATCTAGAAATGTATACTTTCATATATGGATTTTGATTATTGGTTGTTGAGTTACAAAGCATAAAATATTTCTGAAAATGAGGGGTTAACTGTGATCTAAACACTTATGCATAAATGCCATTCATGTAAAAAAAATTGTGAAATTTACCTCTTTCACCATATTTTAACTTTACATTCCATTTATTCAAAATCTTAATTCGGACTTTCCGCTCATTTTGCCGGAGCAACTCACATATTAGTGGAAACTGCATTGCTTATCTCATTCTACCTTTGGCTATGAACTTACTGAACACCCCAATGAATTTTTATAGGGGAATCGGGATACGCCACCATCTTGTGCCACTCATGGAGCAGAGTTATTGTACCTCTGGATATTTTTCGGAATTTGGCCCGATATCAAGGCAGAGTGCGTAAATCTTCACTCGACGCATATACAGCATGTGCAATTTGTTTCACGCACAAACCGTGTCTGCATTTCAAGTAGCACGTACTGCGACTTGCTCTGATCAAAGTGCCCAATTTCCCTGCTAATCCGTTGCGAAGTGTGGCTTGCGGAGTCGTAAAATGCCGGAGGTACAATAACTCACCCTCCATGGGTAACATTCCAAGATGGCTGCCGTCCTATAGGATTTACACGGCGGTGAAATCAAAATGACGGCAAGTTACGGTTCCCCTATAAAAATTCCTTGATGATGTCAGACAAATCATCATGTTGACCTATTGTGATCTCCAACATATTTACCTTATATATAATTCATATTTATTCGGTATTTCCTCTTTCATATTTCCTTTATCCTGGTTCTTGTTTTAATTTGTGTGACACATCGTCATGTTGGCCCATCGTGATATGCGATATCATACCTTATACATAATTCATATTTATTTCCTCTTTCTCCTCTTCTCTCTTCCATATTACCAATCCTTCTTCCTGATGCATCATTGAATGACACATCATCATGTTGGCTGACCGTGATCTTGGATATCACTACCTTATATACATAATTCAGGTGAGTATTTTTACCATCGTCAATCAAGTGTAGGGCAAATTGTTTGCATGAAAAGTTGACTTCAGAATCTATGAATTGTATAATCTTGTTTGACATAATCTGTTAGTAATGCTGAATTTGGCTGTGGAGGCTTACAGCGATAACAGTGAGAATTTGCTATGGGAGGCCGCAGGTGATGAAAATTTTATATATTCAGCGTTATCTATATAAATATTTGATATTCAGCTGTCAAATCAAATCAAGTTGAAGAACAAATCATTTAAAAGATAAAAGTTGTTATTTCTTGGTGTTCACATTTTTGTCTGCTCTGGCTGGCCATAATAATACCTTGCTGTAAAACTAAAAGCCATTCTCTGCCCCATCAATGGTGGGAGCAGAACATTGGGAAGGGGAAACAGGTGAAAAGAAAATGGGAAGAGCAGAGACAGGGAAATTTAAAGTAAATGAAACTGAATAAAGAAACCTCTTTAATCTTACACAAACCTCCATCCCCACCCTCATCCCCCACCCAGGAAAACCAGGTTTGCCACTTAAAGCCCATGAAGGAAGTTTGTAGGATGTTTGTATACAGGGAAACCAGGCATATGATTCATCCCACTGCATCATATTTCACAATCATATCTTATACATTATTCAAGTACTTTCTCAATCATATCCTTCTGCTGTCAAGTGAAAGAAATGATTTGCATGAATAGAATTTTACTCCAGAATAAATGCCTTATTTAATAGTACCACTGACCATATGATGTAATATGGTTGAAACTTAATTTACTGTAGTGCAAAGGTTAATTCAATTTGTGTTTGTTCTGGGGATGGAAAAGCTTTTATTTTAGGTCTGGGTTTCACACCAAGAACTTATTCATCAGCAGAAGATATACAGTTGGTTCTTTAATTGCTTATTGCAAGCTTTCCACATTGATGCCACACAAAACTTGATGGTCTTTTTATCAATTTTGTCTCGCCTGAACGTGTTCAGGAACAGAAATATGAAATCGCTTTTCTGTTTGTAGTATGTGCACTCATTTGGACCTTTCTCTTGGGGTTAAGGGTCAAAAGAAAGGTCAATTTTTCAACTTTATCCGATTTCAAAGGTTAAGGTGTCGAATTGTCCGTCTGGGATCAGTGATCAAATGTTTCAATGGTAACCTCATTGTCCAATCTTTCCCTCGGGTCAAATTTTTAACTTTGTCCAATTTCAAAGGTTAAGGTGTCACATTATTTGTCTCGGACCAGCGATCAAAAGTGTCAATGGTGACCCCGTCGTCCGACCTTTCCCTTGGGGTCAAAGGTCAAAAGAAAGGTCAAAACTGTCAATGGTGACCCCATTTTCCGGCCTTTTCCTTGGGGTCAAAGGTCAAAAGAAAGGTCAAATTTTCAACTTTGTCCAGTTTCAAAGGTTAAGGTGTCAAATTGTTCCATGATGGATGATGAAGTAGACGATCAAAGTTTTTGATCAACAAAAAAGGCGGTCAATGAAGTAGGTGGTCATTAACACAAGCGAGACTACTGGTTTGCGAACCATCTTGTCTATGTTAAGGTCCTAAGTATCTAAGGTCTTCAACATCCTGAAGCATTGGCACAGTCTTTAATCTGATGATTTTGTTCTTGAACTCATTTGCTTTGCCAGTATTCATTACACATCATGGAATAAGGAGAATCCTCCTCATCCCACAATTACAGTGAGTTCTGTTTCACCATTGCTAACTAAGGAATTTAAAAAGGGGAATTGGTACTTGCTGCCATTTTGATTTCACCGACGTGTAAATCCTACGGGACAGCAGCCATCTTGGATTGTTGCTCATGGAGAGTGAGTTATTGTACCTCCGACATTTTACGGCTCCGTGTGCCTCACTTTGAGAGTGTTCGCAACGGATTAGCGGGAAAATTGGCGTACTTTGATCAGAACATGTGGCAATACACGCTACTTGAAATGCAGACAAAAATAACACACTGTATATATGTCAAGTGAAGATTTGCGCGATCTGCCTGGATATCGTGCCAAACTCTGAATATATCCGAAGGTACAATAACTCTGCTCCATGAGTGACACATGATGGCAGCGTATCCTGATTTCCCTATAAAAACTCTTGTTGTTAAAAGACTCCTAGTATATTCCCTCAACAAGTTTGAGAAATTTTCAACTCTGTAAACCTTGAACAAACAGCAGATTGAATGTTTCTCACTATATCATTTTGTTGATGATTTACCAAGATGTTCTTTAGTGTGTTTGTGTAGGAGCAAAGTGTTATATGTAAGTCCCAAATCATGATATATTCCAGAGATATCTGGATCTGGATCTGGATTAGATACTTTGTAACACCCCAATTTTGGAGTCAAGCGCGAAGGTGGACCAACGGCTTAACGTGACTTCCAAACCACAAAGCAATTAGAGTAAAGTTTCTTGCCCAAAGAAACAAGGAGACGTAGCCGACTGCCGTGCTCGAACCAACAAACTGTGAATTAAGAGTCCCGTGCTTGAACCACTCGGCCACACTTCCCTCATCCAAATGGATTTTGAAAAAAGGTCTATGTTTCCTAAAATATAGTGGATGCCTGTCCATGTTCACCAAACTCGAGTTGGCAACTTGTCCATGCTGGGCCAGGTTATTAAGAAGATTTCTGAACTGATATGAAAAAAGAAATTGATTTCCCAAAAGAATTTTTGATATAAGATATCTGTATGGGATGAACAAACAAAAAGGGAAAACAAAAAAGGACACACCATAAGACTTTTTTGTGGGGGATGCTAGATTTATTGGTCACATCAATTTTTTTATATTTCCTTGTATTTTGGAGGCAAATTAAGATCAAAAACAATATAACAACACTTATCAATTAACTGCCCAACATAGTAAAGCTCAGTATAGTAAATAGATATTGCAAGTTACTTCTTTTCCCTCAGAGAAACCCTCACAAATGAGCAGACGATCAATTCTTTTTCATAACTTAAGGCAGTATCTACTATGTCAAACATGCGTAAATACAACTTTTAAGCATGGGATTGGATTGAAGTAGAATGACACGTTTATAGGGTGTATCTGCTATGCTCTATAAATGCACATACTGCATTTTTACTCTGTGGGACAGACCAGATATGATGTATTTCCAAATGGATTTTGAAACAGGTCTATATTTGATTTCCCAAAAGAAGGTCTAGCAGAGAATATCTTAAGGTTAAAACACAAAAAAGGACTAACATTTTGAAAACAAATAACTGAGTTGCGTTGTGATTTCCCCAGAGTAGATTATACATTGTATTGGTAGATTTAGGTAGGATAAGATATAGTTGAAAATTGGGTTAAAAAAATAAGACAATTGACAAATATGATCACAAGCTCTTAGCAAGATCATCAATCAACCTTTATTCAACAACATGTGGAATACAAAGGCAGTACATGTAAACCCAGGACGAGAATCGGACTGGAAGGCACGATTCGACGCAGGGTTGCACAAAATACAAAAATATATACAACAACAAATGAATCACAAGGAACAAGAAATGGATACAATCGAATGGTGATCAAGAAGGATCTCGGTATGGGAAAAAGTCCAATCATGAGTGGACTAGGAGCTGGTTATCCGATCCCCAGGCTGGCTCATGCCTAGCATTCCAGATAGTATAGCTGGTCAGGAGTGCAACCTCGCTGAGTTACTTGGTGAAGCCTTCGATTGTTTAGCTGCAACCAAGGAGAAAATTGAGTCAATGTTCCTGACAATTTCTGGGGTAATGAGTCCACGTGATCCAACTTCAATACATGTAAGATCACATCTGAAACCATTATCCGAAATGTCAGAAACAAGGTCTCTATATTTCTGAGTCTTAAAAACATGAGCTTTCTCGATGTTGGTATCGAATGGAACAGTCAGTTCTATGAGTTGATGGAATTATTAGTTGAAAAGGGGTGAAAGAGTCGGATTCAAAATATTTTTAATTCAAAAGTTCATTTTGTGCAACCCTGAACTAATTGGTTTTGAAGTTTGAAAACAATTTTAAGGGTTTCACTCCCATCTTCCTGCAGGCGTGGATATGATGTATGTCACATCTTCTAATGAGAATACATTTTGGTTTCTAAAAGTTGCTGAAGGTAACTGACAGACATTGGTCAGGCTACAGTAGACTGCAATTGCTGTGTTATTTAAAATAGGTGGAGTTCAGTGGAAGAGGGGAGCGTGGCCGAGCGGTTAGAGCATGGGTCTCGTAATACAGATATTTGGGTTCGAGCCCCAGGCTGGGTGGTTTCGTCTCCTTGTTTCCTTGGGCAAGAAACTTCACTCTACTTGCTACGTGGTCGGACAGTCAGTCACGTAAAGCCGTGGGTCACCTGTACGAATAGACTCCTTCATGGGGTATGCATGTTAGTGCAAGTACGTGTATCATTGATTGATTGATTAAAAACTTTTACCATGAAATGAGTGATAAAGCTTTCAACACTGCTCCATTTATACCTAGCCTTCATGTTTAAGAATTTAGCCTGTGAGTGATTACTCTTCTACTCCTCCTCTGAAAGTCATTTAAGAAGAGCTGTATTTTGCTCTTCTCATTCACTGAGACCAATTGCTTAACGTTTGCCAAACTTCAATTCTCCATACTGAGAAACAAAATGAGACGGCAATTTTTGTCAAAATGAGAATGAGCAACAAAAATTTGTTTTTTCTTGAGCATTATAAGATGCATTCTTACTTACACTGCACAAAATCATCACCTTATACACACCCGCTCTAAAGTATTTACGCACAATTAAAAACGCTCAAAAACATTGTTTTTTATATAAACGACCTAGAATCATCAAAGATTAATACTAGTACAGGTAACTTATCTATCCAATATGAAAAGTGATGTTTCTTTTAATATTTGATTTTCCATTGCTATAAAAATGGCTGATTTCATGGACCCTATATTAATACACCAAAAGTACAAATCTCATTACTATGTAACTAATAAATTTTTCATAACCTCATTATTACCTATTTTCAGGTTGTAAGTTTTAAAACAAATGCACAGAAATGTATATAAAACCCTTTTTTTTTACTACTTTCCCCGTGTGTGTGTAAAACAAAAAGGTGCAATGCATAAACACATACCTGCGCGGCCTCGATACTTTTCTGAGGGAGCTATGCTCCCTTAGAAAAGTATCGAGGCCCAAAACAAACACCTCCGATTTTAATTAATGACCTCAAAAAGATGGTGCGCAGTTATTATCGTCTTAATATATGTATATATAACCAGCTTTCTTGCATGGGAATGTATAGAAGTGTAATTGGACAGTTGTATCCATTATCGTTGTGCTTACTGTATTTTTACTTTATTGTGCAGAATTCCTTGGAAAAAAACATGTACAGAATTCTGTTTTCTGTATTTGATAAACAAAAAACCTTGTAGTTTTTTTTTGAAATGCCAATACCCGCTGGGAGGTTTTCTAAAAGCAATTGCAATTCTTAGTGACATTTCAAAAACTCATTTTGAAATCCGACTAAATCTCCGATGATTCTCGACTGGATTTATATTGTAGCAAAGTCTTATATCATATGATTGAGATATTTGATTGTTTGACTCAAAAGAATACAGGGAGGTAAAGATGATGTTTGTGTTGGACTAAGTAACACAATTTATATTACAAATGGAAAATAAAAAAGAAGAAAGTGATGTTTTATATCATTTTGAAAGCTGAGAATTTGATATTTCAAGAATGTAATGAACTCAAAATATGAAATTTGTGACTTTCCTCTCATTTTGGAAACATTTCAAAGAGTAATATGTATTTATATTTTATCCCCCTTGGCTAGTCTATTTTGTCACAAAATGTTATCTTTCTAAGTCTGTGATTCCAAGAATATATTTGATGTCATACCTTGCTCCCGGGCTTGCTTTTGTCTTTTGTCTGTTTATTCAAAACTCAGTAAGAAATAGAAAATTGATCATTTCATTGGTTTTATCACATACTGATCTATCACATTATAAAGCGTTAAGCTGTCAGATACATGATAATATCGGACAGTACGCATGATAATGACTAAATTGGATGATTTACACCCTATTTTCATTGGTCTCGCTATGACTTTTAAGTATTGGGCTCAACTGGGTCTTGCCCAATATTTTTGCAACTTATAGCTCAACCAGTAAAAGGCACGTCACATGTTTGATTAAATATATTAGTTGTATTTGATCTCTAAAGTTTAGGAGCCTGGTCCGATTGCTTCAACTTTTTTTCAAACTTTTTGAGATTTTGGAACCAAAATATTTCTCATATTTTTCTTATAACCAATGTCATGGTTTAGTTATGTTCTGTTTTGGAGATACATATGAAAATGTGTCTAATTACCATAATTAATTTTACACATTAGCGAATAAGCAGTGCTAAAATACAAAATTGCCCATGAAATCAAAACGGTTTGACTAATTTCGCTAAAATTTGAAACTTAGCCATCTTTAGTGGTCTTCTTTCGTATGACATTGAAAACTAAATTTCGAAAAATTGGACCAAACTCCTTTTATTGATTTTTCCTGGATTTGGTGTTAATATAAAAGTACACCGAGGTTTTTATTTTACTTAAAGGTTTGATCACTTGTTTCACTAACATTGATTAATATGAATATGTGAAAACATTGTTTAAGCAAATAGATCTCTTAGTAATAGACCAATAGTGATGAGACTGACGATAAGTCATCATTTGCATAAACCTTTCCTGATTTACTGGTTACATAGTTTCTCACTTGCACAAGTGCGTGTTCCTTTGCAAAAACTAATCGTCATGTGAGTGCAAGAAAATGATATCTGCAATGGCTGCTATATGTTATTTTCATTTAATAACTTTAATAACTAGGATGCGAAAATCCCTCAAATTTTCTCTATCATATGTCAGTGGCTCTTGAAATGGCTCTTCTGGTGACAGTGTCACCTGAGCCACTTCAAGAGCCACTGACCCAAGACTGGGCATTATACAATGTGCAATGCAAATTTATGGCAAATGGTAGCTATTGAAGATACGATTTGCTTGCAGTCACATGTCGTAATTATATCCGCATTTCATACGCAGAGATTATTGTGACATGTATTTCCCCTTGTATTCCCTGTGGCTAGTCTAATTCTACTCAAAATGTCATCGCAACTGAAGGTCTGTGATTAAAAGGATGTTTTGAGAAGAGGATGCTTTACTTTCATCAGCTATTATTTTAACACTGGTTGAACCCTTTTTTTCTGTTTATTTAAGGCCAAGAAATAAATTGCGTGCCCATCATCTGACAGCCTCATTTCGGAAATGTATATGGAGTTTTTGGTTGCCACTCTGTCGATGCCAATTAGTTAATACCAATTTACTAGTATGAGGGGGTATCAACAAGTTTTAAAGATCAACAAGAAGAAATACAGCCAGGAACATATCTTTACATAGCCACTGCAAAGTAACACATTTCCATCACTTAAGGCTACAGTCCCTTTAGATGAGCAATATACCGGAACGTCAAGTTCACGATGAGTTTTGGCCAACTAAGACATGTTCGGTTATCACAATATTTAGTGTACATAAAGAATAAAGTCTCTAAATTATACACAAGTCTTTATTAATG
>JXSR01S075276.1:196997-208606 GCA_000969725.1 Ophiothrix spiculata | reverse complement strand
GGAGTTAAACGCAGGACAATCCGTTTTCGAGTGGAAAATTTTCACTCTAAAATGAGTGTGAAAGTTAAATTTTCACTCCCAAAAGAGTGGAAGATTGTTATCAAAAATCCCCTTTCACTCCTTTTAGAGTGATTTTCCACTCAAAAACGTATTGTCTCGCGTTTAACTCCCCCAAAGAGTGGGAATTCACTCTTTTACATTTAGAGAGATAGTACATATTCGAAATAACGTCATTTATTTCTCAAAGGTCATTGCAAGTTTTTAAAATACTACATTTTACACTTTATGCAATTGTACACGACACCTCAATCGAAACTTTCAAATTATTGGAAAAGTTAAAGTATACAAAAATTAATCATCATTTCTAACATTTTACATCAACCCGTTGTATCTTCGCTAACCCCTTCAACACTGAACTTCTCCCAACATTTCGTCATTGCGTATCAGTATGTTTGTCCGATTTCCCTTTTTTTACGTTTTTGGTTCTTTTGAGGTATTGTATCTATGAGTTTCAAATTATAGTTTGCTTCACGAAAGCGTTTTGTTGAAAAGGCAATGTGGTCCTTACACTCTTGACTATAAGTGGGCATGTGGAATACCTTAAGTGTTAATAAAGATTCACAATGTCTATCAAAATGTACTTAAAAATGTGAACCTCGTTGTTTATACATTTTTTTTTAAACTGTAAAAAAAGATGCAACATTCAAACGTACCTGTGCAATAGTTGTTGGAATATTACCATCCCGGCGTCGACGTTGTTTAGGTGGACCACCTCCAGGACCTCCTGCAACAGGTCCACTAGGATTGCCAGTTATTCCTGAACCCGGACCACTAGGATTGTTTGTGACTCCTGAACCCGGACCACTAGGATTGTTTGTGATTCCTGTACCTTGACCACTAACATGACTAGGATTGTCACTTACTCCTGATCCCAAACTCAACTTTGAGGTTGTTTTGCTTCCTCCAGTTGTCGCTAATGGTACAGAGGAAGGTGTTGTCACTGCCACAGTAGTGAATTGATGGGCTGATGTTAACAGCTGCGCATTTTCTGTCTTCAATGTCCCAGTAAGGACACTTGCTGATTTAAGGGTAGCAAAGGAAGACACTGGTGATGATGTGCTTGCTGTATTTATCAAGTGGTTTGTAACTTGTGCCATTTGTTGCTCAGGTGATGTTAACTTATTCTCTCCTGTACCTGAAAGCACTGTTGAAGCCGAAACTATATTTTCTGTCATTCCTGAATTCCTACCCGACTGTGAAGTCGTTTGGCTACCTTCAGTTGTCGTTAATAATTCAATAGAAGGCATTGTCTCTGTCATACTCGTGAATTGGTGGCTTGGCGGTGGCTCTTGAATATTTGTTGTCTTTCCTTCTTCTGAATTTGTGATTAGACGCGATGTTGGCATTGAATCGTGGCTAAAAGTAACAGAAGGGGTTTCACTGGCTGTAGTTGTCAACCGGTTTAAGACCTGTTGATCTGATGCAGATTGCTTTACAGTTGTTGCCTCTTGACTATCTGTAATGGAAGATACTGGCAATATCGTGCTTCCTTCATTTGTCAGTTGGTTTGTAACGTGTGTTATTTGTTCTTGAGTTTGCAATATATTCTCTCGTGTTCCTGTTGATGTTGAAACAAGACCACCAGAATAAAAGGGTTGCGCTGATGAAGTTGCTGCTAACAATGTATTCTGTGTAGCAGTGTTTCCAGCGGAAGATGCTGCTGTCACAGAATTTGACGATTGGCGTAAAGTTGGCGTTCCCGCTTTATTTTCAAAACCAGTTATAGAAGATGGTAATAAATTGGAATTTACAGACGTCATTACTTCTGGATCTAAAGGTCCTGCATCGTTCTGGAAATGGCCTCCATGAACTCCATGATGCATATTAGAGTCATTATTATCAACATTCGACGTAGCTTTAGGATGTGCAGACAACCCGTCAAAGACAGTATTAACAGAACTGATACTTTCTTCTGGTGTCAAACTAGATCCTGAGAGTACAATTGTTGCTTTGTTCTGGGACGGGCGTACCGTTGCAGTTTGTTGCTGTAGAAAGGTATTTACGGTAGTCTGTGATCCATTGTCGTCATCATCATTGACTAAGATATTTTTTGAATCGGTAACTTCACTGGAAATCTGAGACTGCGTTAGATCATTATCAAATCCATTCGTAACAGAAGAATGAAAATTGTTCATATTTGGTTGATGAGGGTGATTATTTCCATGATTATTATCTGTAGCACTGTTGTCATCTGTTCCAACAGTTGTGGCCGAAGGGTGATTTAATGGCATTGCGATACTTTCGCCATTGTCTTGACCAGTGCTTGAAGATTGGTCTGCTGGAATCGATGATGACTTCAAAGCTGCTGGAGCTGCGTTAGTGGCTGTGCTTCTTTGATCCGATGGTAATCCAATTGGATGGGCATTACTTTCTAATAAAACTGATTTAGATTGTGACGATGATGGTTGGGTCGTCGTTGCTAATGATTCACTTAATATCTGCGTCAAAACTTTCTGGTTTTCCTCGATGCTGGTTGTTGTTGTTGTTGTATCCGAACTAAGTAGTTCATTTAAAAGATCATTATAGCGAAGTTTGGATAATTTAATGGCATTCAAATTACAAATACTAATAGCTGGGAATGATAAATTTCTACTATATCTGAGCTCAATAGAAGTATCAACGCTTCTGTCATAGTAAGCTTGAATTATCAGCGAGCATTGCCACAGAAACATACTCAGACCAGTCAGAAATAACATGGTCCAGAAAATCTTTCTTGGTATACTTTCTGATCTGTCGATATTCGGTAATCCATGAGCACTGGCATTGCTCATTGCATTTTTGACAAGATTGTGGAATGTTTCTTCTTCCGCTTCCTCCATCTGTTCTCCCGCCTGCTCCTCCATTTGCTGCGTGTCTGGTGTTCTCCTATCATGGCAAACCGAGACTGGGCGACCAAACATTATTGCATTACTTGTATCAACCTATTTGCAGGGTTACGTTCATGTTTAGGACAGTTTCATAATCTTCTTCCACCAGTAATTGATCTATACGTTGCGCCCATCTTTTAACATGTTGAAAGTATATATTTGACATCAATTAAATTCCATTTGAAAGTTAAAATGATATGATTTGATGCCATTCCACGTTATTAAAAGTGTGATATGAAAAAGTTCATGATGATAAGATCATATGTAGGCACCGATGATACAAATAATGTTTTGTAATTCAAGAGGGGGTGGGGCGCCAAAGTGATGTATGTAACAACAACGTGGCACAAGGATGGTGTTTAGTAAGTATAAACTGCGGGTAAAAAATTCATTGAAAAATGTAAAATGTAAAAAGATAACACAAGTCAAGTACAAACAGCAATATTTTCCAGTATGATGCCAAACGATGCTCAATTAAATCAATTTTAATAAGCCATCCCCACGGTCACGTTTTCAATTATAGTGCTACCCCCGAGTTATTTTCCCCTCAGTGCTCTAACTTCTTGAGAATATTTGCTTACATCCACCCTCACTGCCTTGTACCAGTTGGTTATTTCATTAAATAAAACACAATACAAGAACAAAGTAATCAAGAGATACAATGCTTTGCTACTTTAAATATGTCTGCTGGTAACACATTATGAGTATTGATACTATAGTACTCTGCCACTACAAAAGAAAGTAACTGAGTTCGGTACCGCGTTTCGATAATAAACTCGTTACATTTCTTTGGCTTTTCTTTTTTTCAATCAAAAGAAGTGAAAATCTAAGACAATCGGGAGGATATTTAATGATATATAAAAATTGTCGAAATGCAGTTTTGCAGTGTACTATATATGAGTGTTTGTTTTTATCGAGTTTCGAGTCAGCATTTTCGAGTCAGATTTCTAGATTTTCGAGTCAATCTTATACATTTTCGAGTTAAAATTTGCCATTTTCGAGTCAGATTTCGAGATTTTCGAGTCAAAACTTCACTTTTCGAGCCAAAATATCACTTTTTCGAGTCAATTTTATGCATTTTCGAGTTAAAATTTCACTTTTTCGGGTCAGATTTCTACATTTTCGAGTTAAAATTTAACATTTTCGAGTCAAAATTTCACTTTTTCGAGCCAAAATTTCCCATTTTCGAGTCAATCTTATACTTCGAGTTAAAATTTTACATTTTCGAGTCAGATTTCTAGATTTTCAAATAAAATTTTTCCATTTTCGAGTCAATCTTATACATTATCGAGTTAAAATTTCCCATTTCGAGTGATTTTTGAGTCAAAATTTCACATTTTCGAGTTAAAATTTCACATTTTCGAGTCAGATTTCTACATTTTCGAGTTAAAATTTCACATTTTCGAGTCAGATTTCTACATTTTCGAGTTAACATTTCACATTTTCTAGTCAAAAAATTTCCAATTTTCGAGTCAGATTTCTACATTAGATAGAGACTACTAATGCTCATGTTCTTAAAAGTGGAACAGTCTCAACTATACGCATAATTAAAACCGTCTGGTCAAATTCTTCGTAAGTTATTTCATTAACAGACTTTAGTTTACAATTAGTTTACAAATTGTACAAAATTATACAAAACTAGTATCGAATTAATATAACAATCTAGACCTGTCAGTCAACGTATGGGATAGGCTATTGTCTTCGACAAAAACAAACAAGTCTAGGCGTTTTGCTTTTGCATTCGCTCGTGTAAACACAACGGGATTGTAAAGGATTGCAATTTCTCAAGTTGGGATTATCTATACTTATTGACTCAAGTGAATAGAATAAGTAATGGGTTAACAAAATATTTTACAACACATTTGAATTAGCCTATTGACTACAATCGCATCCGGGGGTTTCAGATTTTGGTTGGGTACGGTCGCGCGGCCGTAGTATTAGACTACCATCCGTTTTGTAAACCTAAGGAATCGAAAAAATTGTACCCATATGTAAACCAATTTGACTTAAACAACCGTTATCTAGACCGTTCAATACATTTTTACTATGTAAATTGCACTTTAAAAGCCCAATTTGGCAACTCAGATCTGCATCTCGGAGATGCACATGTATCTGGATCTTTACTCCGTGTAGATTCCCCAATTGTTCACAACAATAGGAATGCATGTTTACGCCCGGATGTTACGTTTACGATTTTCTAAATCATCAGAGAAACTTGTATTTGTCCCCCGGGGTATTTGTAGATGTTTAAAGATCCTTCAGACTCCTCATGGAGCATGATTTAAAATCGAGTTTAAACAAATATTGCAACTTGCTTCCATTTGTCGTGAAAGAATAGTTTAAAGTAAATTTGTACTTCGGTAAAATACAATATTTGTACATTCTAAAGAGTTGCTATCGAGTGGCCTTAAGAGTGGAAGTGTTTGACGACATTTTATTGTTTAAATTATCAAATGCAACGTTTTGTCAAGCTTGTTCTCTGTTAGATAGTCAAATAAATATACAGACATGTCGAATCATCACTATCGAACACAATGAAAAGTGATAAATAAAATTGCATGCCTTTTGTTTTTGTTGTTCACTTTACTTGTTCTACATCCGAAAACATAAAACACTGTATATCATTTTATACACCCCTCAAAAGTAGTGTATCTAACATTCAACAAGGACCGGGGTGTGTACTTGGGTCTGGTCAGGTTTCGAGACTTGCAATATAGGGTATCAAAATCGACCTTGTCACTGCAAGTCTCACATAGGGTACGGTATCAAAATTGGCTTTTATGTCTCTGATAGGGTATCAAACTAAAAAAGAATGGTTGAATTAATTACAACGCATGCCTTAAATTGCAATGAAAGTACTTCTAATACCTTGAAACACTTCTTAAAAGTGGTCAGATTGTGTACAATTACATTGCACCTATGATTTCTTATAATAATTATTTTGTCACATTATCATGATTATTGCGTAGATCTCAGATAGGGTTTCATTTCACTCATTTTACCAACTTTTGGTCTCACATAGGGTCACCTTCGGAACCTGAGGACAAATATCACACAAATATCAGTTACCCCCCCCCCCCCAGGCAACAAGGACTTTGGCAGAACAAAATAAAGTGCAACAAGAGTTGTTACCTTTCTCTACGCATCATCCAATTTTACCAAGGTTTCCCTAGTGGTTAAAAGTAACATTTGACAACTATATCGATATACTTTTTGATGCATTTTATTTATACGGTAACATCCCGCTAGTCCGAAGGTTCGCTAATCCTAAGGGTCACTAGTCCGAAAAAAGAAAATGGGTTCCCCAGTTCGAAAACGTATATTATATTCCTTTGATTGATAATTGGTTTCGCCTGTCTGAATAAGGTTTGTCAAATTGTCAGTCCAAAAAAATTCGCTAGGCCGAATTCGAAAAAAAAATCGCTAATCCGAAAATGAAATAAGGTTGGCCTCCGAACATGAAATGCGATCGCTAGTACGAATGTGGGAGCGTGGCCGAGCGGTTAGAGCACGGGTCTCGGAATGCAGAGATCGTGGGTTCGAGCCCCGGCCGGGCGGTTTTCGTCTCCTTGTTTCCTTGAGCAAGAAACTTTACTCTACTTGCTCCGTGGTCGGACAGTCACGTAAAGCCGTGGGTCCCCTGTACGAATAGACTCCTTCATGTGATATGCATGTTATCATGCAAGTACTTGTATCATTGATTGATTGATAAAATTCATTAATCATCCATATAACCATTCCTTTTTGTGGATTTTTACTTCTTTTTTACCATTCACTTTACCATTAAAAATGAAAAAAATTGTTTGTTTTTCGATTCTTACTATCAATCTTACCAAGGAGATAATTAGTTTGAGAGTTAGAGTACAAAAATGGTTATGCCATTTGAAGGTTTATGATTTTACATTCAGTCAGAAAATATGCAAAGGTCGTATGTCATAATTCAAGAAGTATATATTTTCACATATCCCACATGTTATAAAAAATAATTTGTTTTTCAATTGTTTATCTTATTTGTCTATTATAGGCTTATCTAAAATGCAAAATTGCACATAAGACAAATATAAAACGATCGTAGTCAAACGTTTCCCTGTACAAAAATGGATGAAACATGAAAGTCACATTCATCTCATGTTTAAACTGGCACAATTTCCCAACATCAACCTCACAAAAGTTACCCCATGGCAACTTAACTTGAAAACAATGACTGCATTTTCGAAGTGGACTCGAACTTTCTACAACTTTCTCCCAGTGGTAATGTAGTATAAGACGGAATGTTCTGAACAATCAATGCACTGAGAAACGGATTTAGAGGTAACATAGAAACACTAGTAAAAATTTTCATTTTGACAAATCCAAGTGAAAAAGTGAGATGGTAGTATACTCACACTTAGTAACGTTTCTTTACTCGGCTAGTAAGCGAAGCAGGCAACTGCACCCGCTGGATTAAGGAGGCAATATGGATTCGCAGGAAGGATAAACAAACTCTTAACAAAGACGAGGGGGCCTACAAGTTGAACAACATTTACGAACAGATCCTCACGCCCTCTACGGCAGCTGTCAAGCATCATAAAACCAAGAGACAGATGTGGTCGTCAGTCCGAAGAAGTTACTAGCCGAGTAACGAAACGTTACTAAATACGGTATACCATTATCTCACTTTTTCACTTGACATTATGCGGATATTTGAAATCAATGTCATAAGCTATGTGAGTGACTATCCTTGAGATAAATGTAATGTCTGGAGAAAATACCATGCTGGCCACGTAAAATACTTTCACGTTTGTCGTATGTGTTGGTACATAAAGTCAAATTTAAACATGTAGGCCTATGGCGACAAGAAGTTTATTTTAACCAACATTATTGTCAGAGTAAGCTGTCATATTAAATATTTGGTCTATAACAGGTCATTCACCACGATACAAGATTCCTGTTGCCAAGGTAATCTTTCAGCTCATTTAACATACATTCAGTCCAATAACTTATCTACCCCCCCCCCCCCCCAAAAAAAAAAATAAATAAATAAATAAATAAGAATCTATATATAGGCCTACATACCGTAGGCCCATATTTGTTGTTTGTCGCCGAAACAAAACAATTATAGTGTCGGTTCATTGAATAATTAAAATACTTAAAAGTTAGAATAACCCGGATAAATATTCATTCCCAGATCGTCTGACCATTTTACGAAGAACTTACAAGTAAAGTGCATTGAAGTGTATTTATTGGAACATAATATAATTTATTTCAGGCCCTATATTAGACAAGCATTGTTTGATTTGTATTGTAAAGCCCTTTGAACACATTAGTCAGTTCAAATGTTCTGTCCGTGCATAACAATGCATTTTGTAATCCGTAGTAAAATATTTTGTTAACCATTACTTATTCTATTCACTGGAGTCAATAAGTATAGATAATCCCCACTTGAGAAATTGCAATCCTTGACAGTCCTTTTGTGTTTACACGATAAAAAGCACAACTAAAAATCTCAAGGCGTTATGCTTTTCGTCGAAGACGATAGCCTATCCTATACTTTGATTTACAGGCCTCTTTTATGCGGTAAAATTAATTCGATACGTCTATTGTCATTTACGATTTAGTTAACAAAATCCTTTGTCCTTAAATGAGATAACGGACAGAACTAGCTAATTGTAAAGGCGCTTGATAAGTGCAATTTAATAATAATAATAATTACATTAATGTAATACTTAAGGGGAATTTCCCATGTTAAGAACTTTCCCCCTAACGACATTTTAATCAATTTTAAACAAAAGATTTTCCCCTTAGGAACAAAAGACGGAATAAAACGCATATCTTAAGGGGAATTATATTCCCCTTAACTGCACTTTTAGTG
This sequence comes from Ophiothrix spiculata, assembly GCA_000969725.1. Lineage (NCBI taxonomy): Eukaryota > Metazoa > Echinodermata > Ophiuroidea > Amphilepidida > Ophiotrichidae > Ophiothrix > Ophiothrix spiculata. Next base: position 199,828 of record JXSR01S075276.1, on the reverse strand, counting down.
TGATAATTGATTGCAAAGTATTATTTTGCAAATTATATTTCAGTCCCTGCACATCATCATTGATCGTTGAAATAATTACCTCTTGGAGAATGGTATGAGAGTACATATGAAATGGACAGAGATTATAAGTCAAGGTCCTCCACATGTCCGTTAGTGGTCAAGGGGGTCCATATGGACCCATAACCGAAAAAGCGCTTTCGCGAAAGAATTTTACGTTGAAACTCTGGTCACAGATAAAGTACTTCAAAAGAACAAAAACAAAGAAAAAAATTGATAATCGGACAAACCGTTTCAAACAAAATTTTCCGTGTCTTGACAAAATGTTCCCGCCAAAAATTTGAAAACTCACTTCCAGTGGAATTTTTCTATAAAATTTGGCTGATATTTGCAGTATTTAAGTACAAATACATTCCTGAAATAAAATTTGAAAAAAGTTTTTTTATGGGCAAAAAACAAATTTGAATAGCGCCCTCGAAAATGCTTATTTAGGCCTATGCTAATTAGCATGGGAAGGGGTGGGTCGATATAATTTTTTTTACCACCAGGTGAAGCCCGAGGTGAAGGGTATGGTAAAGTTAGACAAATACATAGAAGGGCGATGAAAATTTTCTTCGCAAAAAAACAAATGTTGGGTCCATATGGACCCCCCTGACCACTTAAATGTTAACGTGACTAAGTGAGGATCTATATTATCTAAGAATTTAGGGGAGTTGCCACCTGGTCCAAACCATTTACTTCAATACCACCCAAAACACATAAAGTACAGGCAATGTTTCCTGTGTTGGCAGTATGTTGCCTGCATCATATCCCACAACTTGAATGTATTGGTGTGATTCAAATAAACTGTTTGTTATTTGCTTTGTTTAAGCATATAACTAACTAATTTCACAACTTGTCTTTGTTTTCTTAATGTATTAACCCTTGTCTTACCAACGTATATTTTGTAACGTTTGTTATAACGGGGTGGTTACCACCCCCCCTATGAAATTGAAATTGGAGTGCTAAAAGTTGCTTTGCTTTATACCATAGTATAGGGCAGGGTCTCCTCTAGGCCTATCCATTGATACCAAAATCATGAAAATCGACCAAGGCGTTACGTAATTATGACGTCATAAGTACTTCCGAGTCGGAAAAATCACGATTTTGGGCAAAAATGGCCACCAAATTTTTTGCTTACAAAAAAGGGAACTGAATAGTGTTTCTAATATGTTCTGTAAGTTTTGGGTGATTACCATGGATATATTTTTCAAAATGGCGACTTAAAAATTTTCTCAGGTGGCAACCACCCCCCTACCTCCCATATCGAAAAGATTTCAATGAAATTTCTCATATAATGACTTAGCATTAACATGTACAATGCACACATACAGTCTGTGAGTAATTGTTCCAGTTCAATGAGTACCTATTTGTTCTGCATGATTCCTCCCCAACAGTGTAAAAATAGGTCGCATGACTGTTGATGTGTTTTTACATCATAACGGCGCCAAATATTGACCGATTACAACACTTTAAAAAGTTTCAAGTAGATTAATATTTTCTTCATGGAATAAAAAGCGGAGTCTGTCAATTTATAGTGTTGAACATATAAAATGAGGGCCTACTTGCACCCCAGGTATAGACCAAAATAGCACAAATCATATACCTCCAATGTTAAAACATGGATTATTTTAGACTGGGACAAGAGTGTTCTAACTTCATAACGACGACGTTTCTCAACCGAATTGAACAAGATTTCAGGGGAATGGTTGTAAATATACGTTGTTTGGAACTGAGGGCAAAGTAAGAAAAAATAATGTTTGTCATGCGAAAGTCAAAAAGGACCTATTTTGTCTATATGTTATATCATTGGGTTACTTTTAGCATAGGCAGAAGAGACCACTTTCCCATATGGACTTTGACGAGGTACCCTGACCCCCCCTGAAGGTGGTACCTACGAACCGGCGGATATTCGGCGGTTTAAACCTGCGGAACTGTGGAATTCGTGAAATCAAACTTATACCTAAAATTGTTCTTGATTACCATAGCAACCATAGAGTTTCCGTAGCAACCAAATAAAACCCTTTTATAAATCTATCAACCCCGCTGATCCTTTAATTGAGCTGGTCCTTCAAAGCCATAAATGTTAAAACCCGTCCATCAAACTACTAAAAAACCTCATCAAAATCGGTCTGTTTTTCATCTAAAGGCATCAATTTCGGCTTTTTCCCAGATAGAAAGCTCATAAACCAACTGCGCAAGCGCGGCATGAACCAATCAGAGGGTATTATTTTAAAATTCTACCTCATAATCATTGAACAATTAGAGGTCAGAACTTCAAACTTGTGTTACAAATATTAAACTATCACAATCAGACGCGACTCCTCGGAAAAAAAGTCTGTTTCGGAATTTTGTCCTAAGCCCGAATTCGGAATTTAGTACTCCCTGCTCCTGACCCCCAAACCTCCCCACTGTTAAGGAATTTGTTACCCTTTATCATGAACCTAAACCACACCCACATCGCGCACATTGACCAATCAGAGTACGGTGCAGGATTTTTAAAATTCACCCTCGTCAAAATTCGGAATCCTGCTCCTGCTCATTAAACCCCCACCCCCCAATTGTGTCAAAACTGACATGATATACTACTTGGTTCAATACAATTTTGATTACCATTTAGTTCAATATCATTTAAACACTATATATGGATATAAACATGGAAACTCGAGTTACTGGAAATATACATCACTCCTCAATCTTTTTTGCTCTTGTCTCAAGTTCAAAATCCCTCCCAACAAACCAGGCCAATAAATATGGGAATGGTCTATTGTTGTGTGTATAACATCATTAATATG
>JXSR01S075276.1:119146-141212 GCA_000969725.1 Ophiothrix spiculata | reverse complement strand
TGTGTGTGATGTTAAAGGTTAGACACACTTTTCCTAAATGTCTCTCATAAATATTTAATTTGTACAACTGTAATAGGAACAAATTACAGTACAGACTTTGTACCCACCTGTAACAAGAATGCAATGCGAGCCTTATCCTGCATGCTCTCTTCCGTTTTGCGCAAGTATCGCAACATGTAGCGGATATGACTGGAATCCTGCCTGATTCTTGCATCGTTATCCAGCTTGGTACAACGACGACAACGCCCGACCACCGTGGAGTTAGACGCCAACTGGAATTCTGTTGACGGTAGATAGCTATTACAGCTAGGACAGAAATGGATGTTCTTACGCAGTGATGACGGGTCTTGCGGAACCTGAAGGAGGAACAGGAATATCAAAAGGTTAGTCAAATACAAAATACAATAAATGTTGAGATTAACTCACTTTGACCAAGGGAATTTCAAATGCAATTTTATGTTGGTCTCCCTTCAAAATACACTACACCACCTGTATGTTAGTTTATAGATTCAGTTTTTGTTGGACCAAAGGTAGATCTTTTCTGTCTATTCATTGAAGTAACTCTACTGGCACTTTGAAGTACGGTACAAAGAGTAGCAGTAGTGCAGGTACTTGTTGGTAGGCTGCAGATCAAGTTACTTTAGACCAGGTACCGCTATGATACCGCTTGACTTGCATACCAGTCTTGGAACTGCTAGTACAATGAGGTATAAAATTGTTGCATATCCAAGGAATTGGTTGTGTAAATGGTATCAATTGTAAAACAGCAGACTTACCAACTTCTAATCCCAGAATGTGGGACATACTCATTCCGACCGCTATGTAAATTGCCAATTGTTGCTCATGGATGACAAGTTATTTGCAGCCAGGGTTGGCTTTTTCCCGGCTAAAACTTGTTTTAGCCAGCTAAAGCCAACCCTGATGTCAGTGGCTCTTGATATGGTTCTTCAGGTGACAGTGTCACATGAATAATCATGTTAAGAGTCACTACTGGCTAAAACTAGTTTTGTCGCTGCCGGCAAAAACTGGTTTTAACCGGCAAAGAGCCAACCCTGTTTGCAGCTGTGCGTGCCATACTTTTAGACACTTTTGCTTAAAATTAAATGGTGGGAAACTTGGCAAACCTAGCTCAGAGGAAGTCACAATAGACACTGCTGGAAATGGACAGTCTGTGCATCATATGAAGATTATAGTCGTGTGAAGAAAACCTTTTCATTTTTACGCGTCCGGTGCACCGAGGTTAAAGTTCAAAGGCAACTCACACGATACTTGTGAGCTCTCACGATTTGTCTATTCTGTTGCTGTGTGACTTGATGATCGATTTGATTGGTTTGTTGTTCACGCACGGTGCGATTTGGTTCCGCCCAGAATGAAAAGGTTTTTTTCAGATGACTATAACATGATCTGCAAAGCAATTGGCACTGTTTCCAAACAAATCCAGAGGTACAATATCTGTGCCCCATGAGCGACAATAACATGTTAGCGAGTCAAGGTTCCCCCTTTTCAATTTCTTGACCAATACGCTTACCTTAATCAAGCGTGCGGCCTCTGCATTGAATGTAGGCGTTTTGACATACTGGAGGAATAAGGTTGAGATGCGTTTGCGTAGCCCCTCCAGGTTGGCCTCCTTGACTCCTCTCATCAGCAGATCCGCCTCCCTGTCAATCAATTCTATGATCTCCTGAGTTAGCTTGCAGTCATGTTCCTGCAAAGCATTCAAGGAATATTACGTCAAAAATTGGAAAGTACAATGACCCCTTTTACAGTATATGCACGCTGTATTTCGCCCTGGTCCGACCACATCTCGAGTTTGCCTGTGTTGTATGGGATCCACACACTCAGATATCCAAAAAATAGAAGGAATACAGCGCAGAGCTGCTTGATTTGTGGCCAAGGATTACAGGAGAGCGGAGGGCACCGTAACCAACTTACTCCGAGACCTAGAATGGCCAACGCTGGAACAACGAAGGCAGCAAAACAGGCTTACAACCATGTACAAAATTCAAAATCAACTAATTTCCATCCCAATTCCAAGTTATATAAACAGGCAAACCACCCGAACTCGTCAATATCACCCCCAAATATTCATACAGGTCAAAGCCAATTCTAATGTGTACAAATACAGCTTCTATCCACGTACCATCCCTGAATGGAATTCCCTTCCACCCTCAATCTATAGCTCGGTGACAACTCAAACCTTCAAGAACAGCATCAAACAAATATAATTTTTAATCAACCTTATTGTATGCTCATGCAGTATATCGCCTCATGGGTTGGTTGCCGGTAATTCGCCTGCAGCCACATTTTCCTGCATTCTGCAGTCTGTATAATTTATGTAATTTTGTATTCAAGATATCTGTGTGTTTCAACTGGTGCCAACAGTCATCTTAGCGTGATATTGCTTCGGCAACTTTGCTAAGTAACTATGTAGATGTAGATGTCAAATTTGTATGATAAAGATTTGACAAGTAATGTTTAACATAGAATAGTGTATGCAACTCAAATACAAACAATTTTTTTAGGCCTAATCAGATATTAAATTCTATTTCAAAAGGAATTTCAAGCACGTTAGACACCTTCAGGATTTGAAACTCACCTTGACTGTGTGTTTAAGAGTTAACAAAACATCAAGCCTCTCATCTTGAGTCAGATACTTCATAGTCAGACTGTTATAGATATCTCGCAACTCCCTGGCACGTGTGGTGTAAGCTGTGTCCATCTCTATGTACTTGCCATCGTACGAGCGCCATCTCTTGGGCGAGGCAGCCTGAAATCAAAAATATAAACATGCAAATGATCAAACCAAATTTGTTGTGGCTGTGGCTATGCACAGCAAAGCATGCAGTACACAATTATAAGAAGTTGAATGTAAAACATTAGGCAAAGGGAACACGAACTCTAGAGTTTAGGCTATCATTTGCAGAGATCTTCTATAGGTAAAAATCAATATTGTATTTTGCTTACTATCATCATTTTTAAGTCGTCCGTGTTTAATTATGTCACTCTGACATCATACTTTGATAGAATTCCATAAATTTTGTATCAATTAAAGAGGGAACCTTCCCTTTACAATAAAAGTTTGGGCCTGTCATCAGAAATTTGCTGGGCACTGCAACCGGCAACCTTTCAATACAGGGACTTTGTCATAATGTGTTTCCATTTTATCAATAAAGTCTATATTTAGCGAGGCAGGTTACCGAATGCCATCGGTAAAGAAAGAATTTCTGCGACCAATTTTGCACCATAATGTACATACGGACAAGTGACTTTTCTGACAAGATTTCATTGATAAAGCTCCTTTCCTTCTGGGTGATCTTTAAAACTTTTTGATATCCCCTTGCACTAAGCAACATGATGCAGCTTTACCTTTAGCAATTTCCTTACCTTGTCTAAGAATTTCTGAATGGCTCTCTGTTTATTTTCTGTGTCTGTCTCAAGTTTGTGCCTTCCTATAGAAGCAATCAGCTATGTCTCTTGGTCCAGTAAGTGACATAAGGTAGCTTTACATTTAGCTATTTTCTTACCTTGTCTAAGAATTTCTGAAAGGCTCTTTGTTTATTTTCTGTGTCTGCTTCAAGTTTGTGCCTTCCTATAGATGCAATCAGCTGTGTCTCTTGGTCCAGTAAGTGACATAAGGCAGCTTTACCTTTAGCAATTTTCTTACCTTGTCTAAGAATTTCTGAATAGCTCTCTGTTTATTTTCTGTGTCTGCTTCAAGTTTGTGCCTTCCTATACTTAGTAGAAGCAATCAGCTGCGTCTCTTGGTCCAGTAAGTGACATAAGGCAGCTTTACATTTAGCTATTTTCCTTACCTTGTCTAAGAATTTCTGAATAGCTCTTTGTTTATTTTCTGTGTCTGCCTCAAGTTTGTGCCTTCCTATAGATGCAATCAGCTGTGTCTCTTGGTCCAGTAAGTGACATAAGGCAGCTTTACGTTTAGCACCGGCCAACGATGCATTGATGGTCTCTAACTCTTCTTGTCTCCATTCTGCAAGATAACATCGAATAAATTTTAGGGGTGTGAATCAGATCAGGGAGATATGTCCTTAAAGCAATACTATAAAGTGTTAAAAATGAAGCGCCCCCTGTCACCCATGACTTTTGATTTTTTTAGCTTATTGGGTTTGTTTTGGTAGATATGAATACCCTCCAAACGATTTGGCTCAAAGATGCTTACTTTTTCTGTTATGGCCATTTGTTGAATTAAATTAGGGATCCCAAATTTAATTCCACATGTATTAGTTTAGGAAAGCATGCAAGTGCTTTTTATCCATTTTTTGGTGTCAAACAATTTTTTTCACAAAATATACTTGAAAACGCTTTTAGATAGTCACATTCCTCCATTTTATGCTGTTTTTACTAAAAACGATTTTTAATGAAAATCTTATAGTATTGCTTTAAACAACTGTTGTCAAAAAGTTAACCCTTATTTCAAGGTGATTTTGAATGAAATCTTTATCTGAAAGATGCAATTTTATTCTTAAGATGGTGTCCTTAAAAGGTTCTGTTGTTTCATTTGATGAATCATACTGTAAACATCAATATTTTCGTGCTCAGCGATTTTCGAGCAAAGCTAATTTCAGGCATGAGAATGATTTTTCATGAAAACATCTTAATTTAGTAAATTTTAACCCCCAAAACACTAAAAAGGTTAAATCAACCCCCAAATTATCTGAATTTGGATGATTTTGGATGACAAAATATCTGAAATCAGAAAATTATCTGAAAATTCTCATGCCTGTAATTTTGAGCTATTTTGAATCATTTCGCATGCTTTTATTTTTGCGCTTGTGATTGTTTTAACGTGTGGCAGTATATAAATACCACTTTTCGCACAACATTTCGTGCTAGGTGAATTGAGAGCAAAAATGAATGTAGCGCAAAATAAACCACTTATACAGTAATACTTTATTTTTATGAAGAAATTGCTTTATTTGATCTTAATAGATTCGGGGGTTGATAATGATTTCACTAACACAGTATTTTACGATGATTGTAAAAACTCTCACAAACTAAAATCCATTGTTGGGGCCATTGCAAATGTTGATAGCTTTACATTTCTCTAATGCCTCTTTACCTTGAGATGATAAATTATAGTTCAAATCTTCAGAAACAATCACAACAAAGGATCTTGTATTCCCTTTGAATGGCTCTGGCAAATTTCATTAACGTCTTTTGTTCACTGTTGCGATGAAGTAGGAGTTTTGAACAACAGATGTTAGCGAAATTCCCCTGCATCTGTTTACAACATTCCTCACTGGGGCTCTCTACAAGATGCATCTAGATTAATTTACATTTCCAAAGTGCAAATTGTGTTCACACGGTCGCATCTTTATCTGACTTCACTCCAGTGGTGTGTATTAATAACGCAACTACACATGTGCATGTGCAGTCACTTATGCTCATACGTGTGATCATTTGCTGAAATCCACTTTAATCTAGATGGATCTACATGGACAAATACATATTGATTTTTTCATGTGGAGAGTTCAATTAATTAACCTTTATCAAATAAATATTGTCAGATGTGAACAAGGCACTATCGGTCAAACGATAATTTATTGGACAAATTAAACAAAAATCTATGGTACGGGTTGTATTTACAAACAATGGGGCCCTGTACTCTGAATTTCTGTTTAAATTGTCCAATAAATTATTACTTGGCCTATAATAGACTATAATACTTACTCTCAAGGGCATGATACAGTAGATCAAAGTCTTCTTTGGTTCTCGGATTCATTCTGCGCTCGAACTCTTTCTTAATCCTATCTTCCTTTTCTTTTATCTTCCTTATCTCTTCCTGACGTTCCCATTCCAAGCGCCTGGCAAGGTCTACTTTCAATTTGGCGACATATTTTTTAGCCTGCCATCTACGGAAATACGACTGCAGAATTATTACCTACAAATGGGAAAACAAAATAGGAAAGTCAAAGTAAATTCCTATTAGAAACCACACAAATGAGGGGTGCTCTGGCAAAATGAGCGAAAAGTCACGATTTTCAAAATTGAGTTTATGGCATATTTTAATTTTCCATAATCTCAGCTTTCGAAATATGTAACACTTTCTTTCTTCGTTTCATTTAGAGATCAAAACACAAGGCAGTTCACTGAAAATTTGGCGATAAAAAATTTGCTGTAAATCGATTTTAAAATTACCGACTACTTTAGTGTATGATAGCAAAATGTGATCAATTAACCGTGGTTAATTGTGCTTCTTGGCATAAATGACCTTAGAAACTTGAGATATAGTTAATCACTTATGCATGGATGCGTTTAATTTAAAAAAACTGATATTCGACCTTTTTACCATGTATTTTTACTTTAGAAGCCATCTATTCAAAATCTTTATTCGCGAATTTCTGCTCATTTTGACAGAGAAACCCATAAGGTAGAATTTCATGAGGTGGGTCAATAATGTGTTACATGGTTAAAATGGTAAAAAAACCATTTTTTGATATGATGTTAATATTATTGATCTCTTTCAATTCAAGTAACTTGTTAGCCAAATACCACTTTTGTTTTGGCATAATGAGCTAGTTAATGGTTAATTACTCCATAGACGGCAATGCAAACTGTAATTTTCAAACGTGTTTTTCTCAAAATTGCCTGTTTTTACAAAGCAAGTCATTAATTGGAATGATTAATGGTAAACAGTTCATTTTTTCAGGATATGTTCTAAACACTTTAATAGTTACTGTGATGCATTAAACTTGAAACAGACCCCTTAGGGTCTTGGTGTAAATGACCTTCAATTAATTAGAGGCAGGCTATACAAGGGGAGAAAAATGGCACGTTTCAAATCATTCTGTCTTAACTCTTTTTGTATGCAGCTTGATCCTCTGAACATTTTGACACCAAATTTATCAAAATCGGACAAAAAATGAGAAAGTGCTGGCCAAAAAACTGATTTGAGGGGGGAGGGGGTCTGAGGAAGGTCTAAAAATGATACATTTGCCAATTTACTGTAATTATATATCAAATTTTAGAATGTATTTGAGGTCACAGAATCCATTTGTGAATGTTCCAGCAGTGTCAAACTTTCCGAAATGGTGATTTTCTAAATTTTGGCTATCTACCGCATCCGTAGGCACCGCATCCTTAGGCACCACCACCCTTGTACTGTCAAGTTAAAACCATTGTCTTTCTTAAATTATATAACCCATGAAGACCAAATTAACAACACAAATAGCAGAAACTGTAAGCTTTTAAAATGAGACATAAAATAAGTCCATTGGCCAAGGAATAGTGAATTTACATCAAATTAAGTTCGAGAACCCATACAAAAATGTAACAACACCACCTTTTTAGCATACCCACTTAATGACATGCCACCATAAATGTCCTTACAACTATGATGTTACACATTCTAAACTAAATGGGCATCACTTTCTTTGCGTTCATGGATAGAGAACGAAAATGTGACTGAATGTGAGCTAATGATTTAAAAATCCATTAGTGAAATTTGAGGGCTATCAAGAGACTGAGTAGTCAAGATATACAGCAGGCTGTAAGCTGTGGCAGCTAATAACCTTTAAAATCATTGTGCATCAAGAGTCAGCGATCCTGAAAATGCGCATACATTTTGGCAACAAAGTTGGAAAAAAGGGCTGAAATTTGAAAATATATAAAAACGCGTAGATTTGGAGTAAAAAAACCTGAAATCAAGTAAACACAGGAAAACTGGCATCTCTGAAGAATTTCAATCCAAAAAGTGGTAACTGATTCCCGCATTTCAAATTGATAAGTAGGACACTGTTTACTAGTCACTGAAAAATACTGTGCTGTGTCGGTTTAGCATTAATTGTGCAGTGTTATTCATATTCAGGGTGGTGGTGTGTTTGACTACTGGATGTATTCGTCATTTGACTAGCAGCATACTAGACTTATATGGATCACTTCAAAACTCGACCGGCAGTCAGCCGTCCAGAACAACTGGTTTTGTCCGGTTGCTATTGTTCTGAACAATGGCAACCGGCCAGAACCGCCAGTTCCGGGCGGTCAACCACCAAATGAGTTTTGATGCTGACCCTTAACACAACGCTTTGTAAAATTTAAGCATGTATTATACTGTGTCTTTTCTCATACGTTACACTGTCAGCTTTAGATGAAAGTGCACTGGTTGACTGGACCACGATCGAAGGAAAACAATAGCATGAAATATTTCCCGCTGGCACTCAGCATGTATCCCCATAAATCCCGATCGAAATAATAAAAACTTTTTTCCTTATTGTATTGCCTGATTTTATGATGAGAAATATGTCAAGATTGATGTCATTTTGCGGTGTTTAAATTTTCCGACTAAACATCAATAAAGACTTATTTTGTTTATTTTTCTGCCTGATCTGCTTCTTGTTTACGTGCTCCATTTTGACTGACCTTTGACTGCACAGTTTCCGATGTGTGATGGCGCTATAACGAATCTGCAACAGTTTCGGTCAAACCTTGAAGTTGCGTGCGAAACTTCAAAGATTTGTACCGTACCGGTGATTGATTTTACGTAGTTATTAAATGTTTTTAAGGCAAATTGTTTTTGTTGTGGGCTTCGAAAAAGGTCAATAAAGAATGAATTTTACAAGTAAAGTGAGTTACTAAACACACTGATTGTTAGAAAACAACAGCTTTTTTTTTCGGGGGTTTACCTGTTTCCGTCTACCGCATATTTCTTTTGTAACACGAGCCTTGAGTTTGTGTAATGGTTCAACTGTGTTTCGTTTACAAGCTTAGTAAAATTGTTGGGAGGACCTCAAATAATTTTTTCTTACCTTTGACAAGATCATAGCATGGTGCTCGGATGCCGTGGTATATTTTCCCGGAACCACCAACTTATCCGTCATATTTGCAACGTAACAACCAATCGTAGTCATTTGTGTCGATGTGTCAATGTTAGTCTGGGCTCTTTGGTTCTTTGTTTTCACCGTCTGAGTATCGCGGCAGAATTTTTCGATGCCGTTATCTGGCCGCACTTTCTGTCTGGTTTGCGCTGCGGCATGGTGAAATTCTACCGATGTCAACCTGTGTTTGTAACCTCCTAGAAATGGTTTGCGGCGGTTTGATCGCTCGATTTCAACTACGATGCTCTCCATGGTGCCATTTTCTGAAAGAATGTAATGAATAAGATTTATAATATTATTCAATTTCCACTGAATTCATTCAGTATTCGAAAACGCAACCAATCATGTGTATACAACACATGGTCGACTTTTTGAAAGGTAGCTTAACAGCACAAAAACTGGCATATTGGTTTTCTAAACTGTTTTGTGTTTTTTACTTTTTTAGGTGAATAACGGGCAGACTAGAGCACATCCAATGGGAAGAGAGCTGATGATGAATGACATGATATAAGGTGTGAATTTTACATGGTAAAACAATCTTTTTAGTGTTTAAGCTTTATCCTTATTCTAAAATATCAAAACAATGTACATCTTCGATGTAACACTATCAACAAATGTTTGCATATTATAAGAGCAGAACTAACTTGGAGTCCTAAAAATTGACCAGAATTAGAACTGACAACTATCACAAAAACTAAATTTAAAATGAAAAATTTAGTTCATAACTATTGAAGAACAAACAATACTTGTTTACAAAGAAAATGGTAAGCATTTGGTTGTGACGTCACCAAATATTTGTAATATTTGCCATCCAATTTAAAGTATGAACCGGAAACAAACAATTGGTGCAATGCATATGGCAATTCAATACATGTGCAGTCTAGTGCGAAATTTTATTTGGTCTCAACTCGGTGTTGCAGTTATTTCATTTGGAGTCACTCGTCATTTTGACGTCACAACCAAATGATTGGTAGCGAAAATTTTGCTTGGAGGCCGACTATGTTTTCACCCTTACTGTTGCAGGTAAGTGTGGTCGTTTCAAGCGCATTCAAAATTGTGTGACAAAAAACATCAATACTTGATGCCTAAATGAAAAGAAACAATGCAGTACTTTGTAGTTTGTGGAATATAATATCAACTTGGTTGCACATTACCTCTTTCTACTCTGACTGTGATGACATCATGCAGGCATGACATATTCAGGCTTAGGCTTGGGAGGTTTGATAGGAGCACTGACAGGGTCCGTGGAGGATATCTCTAGCTACGCAGCTTGGTGGTGTCTTACCTCTTTCTACTCTAACTGTGATGACATCAGGCATGACATATTCAGGCTTGGGTTTGGGAGGTTTGATAGGAGCACTAACAGGATCCGTGGAGGATATCTCTAACTGCACAGCTCCATTTGGTCCGACTCCTAAATCCACCAATGACATGTCATCGTTGAGGCTGGAACCTGCATAAATTGAAATTATGAATGTTACATACTTGTTCAATTCAGTATTCAGCTCATAAAGCTTAAAGGGGCATTGGACAAGTTCAGCATCATCCCCAAACTTTTCCTCAAACATTTTGAGATTATTGCATTAGCGGTAATAATGACAGCATGCAAAGTTTCATTGTCAAATTCAAACCTTTTATATCAAAAAATAGTTAGATATTTTTTATTTTTTATTATCATTGTCGACAACGATAAATACTACCCTCTGTAGTTGAATTGTTAAAATTGTTTTTTTTTATCAGGAGATCTAATGCAAACCCCAATCTTCTTTTGATGTATCTGCAATATTTGATATGAAAGGAATGTTTAACAAACAAATCTTAGGCTCTCTCTTAATATATGGTGTCAATAAATACTTTTAGAGAATAGCCTCATACCCAAGATCAACAAACAAAATAAAATTCAAATTTTCGACTTTTCTGAAGGTTTTGATTAAAAGTTTCCCAATATCTGGTAATTGATTGTTATATTCTAGCATATGAAGTGTAAATCATCCACAAATAAAGTTTCGAAATTTTGTCCAATGCCTCTTTAACATTTAGCAGTGCAATATTTTAGATTGGAACACGATCAGTTTTTACCAAATTCATGAACTGTATACAGGGATGCCACTTGGGTACGGAAAAAAAAAGGAAATTAGTCTCGATAGGATACCAATTTCGAGCGGAGGGAGAAAACTTCCTCTTGGAGATGATTTTGGATATTTCAGTTGCTAAAATCTCTCTTTTCATGCACATTTTGACCTTTTGAACCATTTTATGCAACTCTCTATCACTTTAATAAAAAAAAAAAATATCCTTGAATTTTTGAAATTCTGATTAAAAAAATAAATATGAAAAATGCACCAAAATCACCAAAAAGACTAAAATAGGAAAAGTGGCATCCCTGTGTATACTAATATTAGACTCTGTCATGATCATAAAAATTGAAATAGATACCTTTTAGATGCAAACGTCATAAGGTGGACACTCTGCTTACAACCTGTGACTTTGAAAGGTACCTATTTCAATTTTTATGAGTATGGAAATGTTTTTAAAATAGAATCAAGACTGAATATTATGAAGACTGTGTGAAAATAGGACGTACATTTATTCAAAGTTCCTTGTTTCTACAAACCATCTAGAAAGAGAAGCAACAATTGATTTCCCCTATCGTATAGAATATTTTGCTTAGATAGAATATTCTCATGCTGACGACAGAATGATGTAAGTCACCGAATAAAACACAATTTATTTGATGAACACCGTCATTTTGTCGTCAGCATAGAATATTTTAAGCAATATATTCTATACGATAAGGGAGTCTGCACCGGGCCTTATGGCATCTAAAAGGAGTACTAGATCTATCCAAAATGAATTCTTTAAGAATGAGTGTCAGTTCCAAATGGAGTGCTTTTAACTTTACACAGTGATCTTTGCCTTTTTCCAATGAGTTGTGCACTTAGCTACAGTCAAAAACTGACAAAGATATTCCCAAAATGGTAAAAAATATTGATAAAAGGTACCATAGTTAGGCAAAAAAAAAATTGTTTGTTTGCCCTCCAGAGGAAAAATTAAAATTTTGGGTCGGTCGGTCGGTTGGTTAATCCTTTTTATTTTTTTTTTTTTTACTCTACACATATGATGTCATTCCATGGATTTTATCATGAATACCAAGCAATGCAGGGCTTAATCAAAAATTGTGGGTCATTATTTAGAGGAAATATGCATTTTATACTACTAAATGTGACTTCACATTGCTAAATATTACGTTTTACATCAAAAATATTGAGTTTTCATATTTTACATGTTTGAAGAAAAAAAAAAACTAAAATCGCGACCCTAATTTTTGGCATTTTTAGGGTCGGTCGCGGAGGGCAAACAAACATAATTTTTTTTTGGCCTTACTTACCATCGAACATGAAGACAAGTTTATCTGGGGACATTCTAAGTTCTGCAGCAAAGTGATCTCTCAAATTCTGGACAGTCTGACTTAAAGCACAGGCCATAGTGCTTACATGACCACTCGGCATCAGCACAAATTTCACTGTGGAATATAAAAAAATTCACATTTACTTTTGTTTGTGTCAACTGTTACCTTAATCTTAAGATATGGTCACAAATACTACTTTATGACCGTCTAAGAGCAGCGTAATGACAATTATTTGACCATTGTGTACAAATTTTCAGCAGTTACTGTTTCCCGAAACTGTGTCTGGTAGACGAGCTGTTCCTACAAAAAAGATAAGGAACATTTGCAATATTTGGAGCTGCTGAAAATTGGGTCATCAGTGGGTTTAGGTTTGCAGACAGACTTTGTCACAACAAAATATGACTTGGAAATCTACAAATGGAACCAAAAATGCAGTTTGATCAAAAACTGAGATACAAGGTCTAGTTGTCATGGAACCGAGGACATATTCCCAGTTCGGTATTCATTCCTTCTTTACATCTTGAAACTAAAATCTAATCAATTTTGAGATTTTATAAAATGTCACAAAAAGTGAACCAAAATAACAAAAAAAAAGTACCGTAGACCAAAATAACAATGATGTACCATAATTAAATCTAACTGAATTAGGTCCTATCATGTGCAATCAACAAAGCACAAACAACACAATTTATAAAGGGTTTGTCTTTTGAAAATTACTGGCGAGCATTAAATGGCTCTCCTGAAACTGTTTTTGAGCATAAGGAGAGCAAAACAAAGGCTATAAACAATAAAGGAAATAGAGGAAACTTCAAATTCTAAGAGGAGCTCCAAATTGCTCATCTAGAGCAATTGAGAAGAGCAATTAAGAAGAGCAAAACTCTTTCGCACCTTTAAAGAAACTCCTGTTTATACAAAATTTACACGCACTGGGACTCTGTATTTTGGATTTATGTAATAATGTACTAAGTTTTACAAACAACAAAACACTTATACCGCATCTTAAGGTTGTTTTTCATTTCAAATTGAGCCTTGTACGCCACTCTAAACGCGTGTATCAACATCGGGACCGTAAATTATCCCAAATCCAAGTTTATAGTCGATTGGTAGAGGCCACTTAGGGCTGCACTAAACTCGGCCTTCACACAATGAGTGAAAAACAACCCTGTGAAAAATCATAACTTTACTGAGAGGTGATCATATGTTTTTATAAAATACATGTATCTGTAAAGTTGACTAAAATGACAATGTCAAAATGACCATAATAACATATCAGGCCTTATGTCAGTAGGTGAGGTATGTAAAAGGGTGGAGGCGTTACAGTTTTAGGTAAAAATCAGGAGTACTTATACCATAATTCCAGATAGGAGTGGTCAATTGATTTGGTTTATGGACCATAACCTTGACAATTTATCTGGCTATAAGTCCCCATTCTTTCATATTCAATTATTCTTTACTTTTTGAAATAATTGCATTCAAATGGCGCTGTGTGGGGGTGCGAGGATCATATGGATGTAGCAAGTATGTATGCATAATGCATACATACCTGCTACAACCATTGCATCAATGAGGCAACTATACGGTGCATTATAAGTATTGGCTATTACCTGTCGTTGTACCTTCTGAAGGGTTATTGTTTATGAACAAATGATAAATCAGTGATTATGAAAAGAAATTGTGGATGATTATGAAAAGAAATTTTGGATGAAGACATATAAATTGGTATTTGTAGTAATGGATCCCAATTGACTTTTAAATAATATTTGATCACACTATAGCTCAGTACAGAAGCAAATTCCTTCATTACGAGTTTGGTTTATTTAAAAGTATATAGCACCCCCTTCATATATCGAGGGGTCAGATTATTGAATTACATACAGTTATAAGATATGATGAAATCAATTATGGTACCATTTTTGAATGAAATTCTATACTTACACCCTATATGACATTTGTTCCATCCTGTATATCCACTTTTTTGTGGTTTGTTGACAATCCTTACAATCATAGCTTTACAATGATATATAATTTACTGGGACTTTAACACAGGAAAAGAATTGCTATGCGTTAAAAAGAAACGACATGCAAATTCCATTCTACATCAGTGTGTAACGCAGATTCGTCCTACCTCATAACACAACGCCATCAATGAATATCTGATGTGGTAAACTTGTTGAAATTGGAGAAAAATACTTGCACTTGAGGGAACACGCTGCCAAATTGAAGCTTGGACAATGTAAACAAAACTCCAGGGTGCTAGCCATCCAAAATATCAGGTAACTTTCAGTTCATGCAATTAAGCTTTGCATGGCACTTGCATACATTATATTCATGTAGTCTTATCTGATGGTGTTTTAGGTACAATGTACATTGTACGCATGAGAAGTTTACATCATCGTTATTTTGGTCCATTTATTGTGACATTTTACTTAAAAATCTTATGAATGGAATCATTTAATGGAATTTTGACTTGAAATCAAATCAAAATTATATTCTACTATAAAATCAAGAGTATTTATGCTGAATTAAAAAACTTTAAAGCTTAGGGAATAATGGCAATTCTAGTTTGAGGTTGGATTTTTGAACCTACATAGTCGATTGGTAGAGGCCACTTAAACGTAGGGCTGCACTATTTTTCATTATAAAACATTTGATCATGATGCAAAATTGGCATGTGACTGAAAATAAAATAACTTCAACACCGAGTTAAATAACTTCAACAAAGAGTCAAAAATGTTGCGATAAATTGCACCTGTTGAATTGAATCAACATTTACATTGCATCAAATGTTTGTTTCCAACAGTCTCTACTTTTTATTTCATCAAATTTATCACAACCAAATGTTTAATGGCAGAAAATTTGTGTGGAAGCCGAGTATTATAATTCAACTCACCTGTGGCAGTTGCATTAGCTGGCAGATTTGGAAGTGGCGATGAAGCATGCGGGTCAACCTCATGTTTATCTCCTGTGTCTTCCGTTACCATGGCATTCTCCGTTGTTGTAGCAGCAACACCCCCAGTCTCTGCTACACCACCTGTTTCCATCGCTTCCTCAGTTGGATTCTCCCCAACACCACCACCAGTAGCAGGAGGAGCAGATTCTGCTGCAGAGATGGTGGTGTCAACAGCTGGCTGGTCATGCTGAGTGGCATCTCCTGCTGTCTCCGCTTCTGGTTTATCATCAGTTTCACCGCCTGCTTGCACATTACCAATAACGCTGTCCTCATCTCCTTTTTTCTCATCTGCCATCTTTTCATCATCTTTCATCTCATTCTCATCATCCTCTTTCTCCTCTGTTTTCTCTCCACTATCAGCAGCAGGTGCATCAGCATCTGCACCAGCACCAGGATCTTTTGGAGCATCTGAAGCAGGTGCATCATCAGATTCTGGTTCTTGTTTATTTGAGGGGGACGTTTCATCCTTCCCTTCGCCTTGTTCACCTTCCGTTGTTTGACCAGCTTCTGAAGCAGCTGCTTCAGAATCCGATGGTTTTAGATCATTTGATTCTGCACCAGCCTCTCCAGTGTTATCAGCTGCAGCTTTATCACTTGGCTTCTCCTCATCAGCATTTGGGGCATCAGCATTTGCAGCATCTACAGCATCAGCATTGGCAACATCACCACTTGGTGGCGCATCTGCTGTAGCTGTGCCTCCAGCGGCGTCTTCAGTACCATCTCTTGGAGTGTCTGTCTGGTTCTGTTTGTCCTCTTCTTCGGGTAGAGGCTGCTTAGTCTCTTCATCAGCCATGATGTCTGTGCTTCACCTGATGGAATCTGGAATAAAAGTGAAGCAAAATGAACAAATGCAATTATTATTACATGTGCATAATATGCCCGGGGGGGGGGGGTACTCAAGTTTGGTTTGGGTAGGGACGTGCCGCAGGGAAATTTGAAAAGCCACCCATCCAAATACCAATTTTTAAGAAAAAGGGACCCATCCATATACCAAATCTTCCAAATTTTGATCAAAAATTGCATTTTTTTCGCCCAAATTTGCGCTATTTTGGCACAAAATGTCTAAAGTTTTGTGAAGAAATGTCCTAATTTTGGAAAATTTTGAAAAATGACCCATCAAAATACCACATTTTGGGAAGAAAAAGGACCGATTGAAATACCAGAGAGCCTGATTTTGCTACCCGAATTTGCGGCACGTCCCCATAACCACTTTTGTACTAAGTACCCCCCCGGGATAATATGGACATAATGTATTCCACTGACACAGGAACCAGGAAAATTGGTTTTTAAAACTTTGTGTGAGAAAGATGCTATTTCTTGCTTGCTTGCCAATTTTTAGCCTCAGGTTAGGATTTAATGCCATAATGCCACCTTTTATTGCATTTCATGTACGGTACACGTGAAATTTAATTTTTTCGAAGCCTTGTTTGTTGTTTGTTATTTATTCAGCATATGTGGTACAAAGATGAAAACATTAAATATTAACAAAACATACAAAATATCATTATCAAAATAACAACTTCCCTGAAAAGGCTTTAAAAAACATACAAAAGCAAACATTATAAATCAGTACCAAAACCAGCATATGCTAGGATGGCCCATAAAGTCTGGCTACTCTTGCAGACTTATTTCCAATGGGGTCCAACATAAAAAGAGGCAAAGGTGCCTGATCCAAACAAGAGCAAAAGTATGGACAACCAGGGGAAATAGGTTTAAACAAAAGCAGCCAGATCTTGGGCCTTTGAGCAGCTAGCAAGATGGGTCTTAACAGCCTGTTTGAAACTCAGCATGTTGGGAATCTGTTTTATATTGTCTGGAAGCGAATTCCAGTCAATAATGGAATTGTAGAAAAAAGATTTTGAGGTTTGACCCTTGACCCTTGGGACCCAAAAGTTCAAACGGTTGGCTCTGGTGCCATGAGAATGTATTTCAGAAGTACGTAAAAAGAACTGGCTTAGGTAAGGAGGAGCAGTGGAGTAAAAGACACTATGAACATGTTTAAGCCTAAGTTGCCGGGTCCTGTTTTGAATGTCCAAAAGCTTGAGAGACTGAAACTGCTCTTGACCAACATGCGTTCTGGGAGGCAATTCAAGAATAAATCTAACCATTTTATTTTGGATGACTTGGAGTTTTTGTTGGTACTTCTTTGTTAGCCCAGAGTACCATGCTGCAGAACAGTAGTCAATATGACACTGGATGAGAGTAGAACAGAGGTCTTTGCGAAGTTTCCTGTTGAAGAATTTGGAATGCCTGTAGAGAAACTTAAGTCTGGCATCGCCGCTTACCGTACGTTGCTATCGCATGCATCGCACAATGTCCTTGGATGCGTTTTGTTTACTCACCTAGTAACGACTGACTACATTTTTTAGCTCAAAAATGGTCTGAAAATACCGGTATTTTGCACATTTTGAAGCAACCCCTTAACGTTTTTTAACCAAATAGGCCTATAGCTTAGAACATCCCTGTGTTTTCCTTAATCTTTCCTGTAAATTTCGCTCCGTTTAGATCAAAATTCGCGGAGCTTATTGCGAACACCGTCACACACTCACACACACACACAACATTTCGCAAATTATGGTAAGATGAATTAGTGACTTTTGTTGCTTATTATGAAGAGGGTCCTAAATTAACCAACCGATTCAGTTGAAATTTGAAACTTTCATATGGCATTGAAAACTAAATTTTGAAAAATCGGACCAAACTCTTTTAAGACCTTTTTCCAATTTCTTGAAATCATGACTTTTAACTTAGCACACGTTCACCTCGATTCTCTATGTACATCGGAAGGCCTGTGTTGGGGCTAGGACTATAAGGATGCACACCACCAATTGAACCTCCCATTGAAATACATGCAAAATCCCTGGTCTTTGGCGCTCATTTTAAGGCTTTTGTACGTGGCAATATATATTTTGGGTATAAACTATACATGTAGGCCCTATATCAATGGATTGGAATTTTTTCAAATTTTAATAGGCCTATATGTAAGTTCCATGTATTTTCCATCTCGGATTTGCGCTACAGGAGCCTCTGAAAACGTGATTTCACCATTTTACCGTTCCGAGTGCCTACTTTTTTTTGACGACTAAAATTTCAAATTTTGGGATAGCCAAAGTATTATGCGGACTTCGATCTGTAGTTTAAACCCAAATTTTACACATAAATCAAATAAAAAAGTGTCTAAAAGGACTCCTGTACAAATGTGTACCGTACTGCAAAAATCAAGGACTTTTATACCAGAAATAAAATTATTAACACAAAATGTGGAGTGATTTGGTGGCATATGTTCTTATAACACACCATGTATTTTTCAAGTTTTTTTTTATTTTAACTATTTCAAAATATATTTGTGACTTGCTCCAATGAAACCCGTTATAGCCCATTGAACATGCCACAAATCAATAGAAAAAATAGGAATTTTAAAGGTTGAGCAATGTTGATAAATGATACATCATTTTAAAGCTTGTAATTTCAGCATTTTTAATATGGGCAAATCAGAAAAATGATTTTCCCGACTTTAATTGTCCAGGTTTCGTTGGAGCAGGTCACATTTTTAAGCACTTTGGTGAAGTTTTATCGCGCCACGATTTATAAATCTTTATATCATGATTGCAGTGATTTGAGCCGTGCAAAAATAATTTCCATTGCACGGCATGAAACAAACCTGTGTGATATCATGATATAAAACAAATATTGAATGCCTATATATATGCTCGTGCAATAGTACAAATATAGCATTCGGTCAAATTTGGACTGACCCATTTCACTCGGCTACACCTTGTGAAATAGAAAAGTCCAAATTTGACCTCATGATATATTTTGTACTATTGCACTCTCAGGCATTCAATATTTGTATACATGTACTATAAATTTGACTTTAAAAATTGAGTAAAATGTGAGACTTTTTCCGCCCTTCTAAAGAAGTCTCTGCCATAATTCCAAGGACAAATTCAGTCATGTGACCACCAATTACAGGGTACCGATCGCATTTGTAAACAATTGGCCCTGTACACTCAACACTGCTACTGGATGTTTACTTACATCGTCTGAAGAATTCTGACGCCAACTTAGGTACCGATATCAGATGTATGAGGGGTATGGATTTAATTCGTGAACACGTACTCAGAGCCTTTTGGGTACACGCGAACTTAACAACCTTGAAAATATACGCTTGCAGGGATCACTGCGTACTTGCTATAAACACGCGTTCAAAAATTAAAACCACCAACAATATAAAATTAATAATTAAATTTCTCTGTTCGCGTGTTTTTTGGAGAACGGTGCTTGTATTTTTGCACATATTTACAGCAATGTGGTTGGCCTAATGCCGTTACACGTTAAACTAGGCAGTTTTAGCTGTCAAAATATTGAGGGCGTGCTCCGAGTGTACAATTTCCATACAAAAACTGTGACCGGGTACATTGGCTGAATGTTGGATTTCATGGTTCCCCATAGAGTCAATGTTATCCAATTGGACCAAAATTTTAAATGTTTGTCTTAAGTTAATTCTTCAAGAAAGGGATACCCAAGATGATAAGAAATGATAAAATGTAAATTTTATTAAAATAAAAATTGTCACACATTGCGAAATTGGGCTGCAAACGTCAAGATTTTGACGTTTTTCATTAATTTCTATCATGGCAGCTATTTGTTTTTTTGTGAAATAAGTACTGAAATTGCAATATTTTTACATGCTTGGTCACAAAAATCACAAAACTGGCTAAGTTGCTTTCATTTTCCTAAACTTAATTCAATAAAAACATATTTTGATCTTAAAAACAGTCTAATGATTACCATTTTATGAAAATAATGGATTTGTTCAATATGGCAGCTATTGATTCAAAGTCATGTGAAAGTGGTCACAATTTTTCTGCAGATTTTATTCCTCAAATTGGCCAATTTTCTCCGACCTAAATCTGCTTTAACTTCACTTCTGCTTACCCTGCAAAGGTGGTTGACCCCTCATTTTACAGCATTTTAATACCCTTTCACATTATATACACTTTAATTTGATCAAAATAACTTGAAATTTATATGAATCTGCCTAGTTAAACGATGCAGTACGCAATGTTCGAAATAGAGGGGTTTTACATGCACAAATGCATGTAAAATTTGCTCTGTGCAGATAAATTTGTGCCTGTGCATGCAAGTTTTTGTGTTTTTCAGCCCATTTTTGACAAACGTTCTCATTTGTGCATGTAACTTTTATTTTCTATTTCGAACACTGGCAGTACGCAAGGAAATTTAATAAATGAAAACACTATTACAGTCAATCTTCGAAATAAGCTCCCCGTTTCGCGGGTTTTTTACTCATTAACGTGTATTTTCAAGTAGTACTCTGCACCGTATGCAACAGACAGCCATTCACACAGTTGCATGTGATAGTATTCCTAACTATGAATCATCCCTACAGGTACCGCAGTCCGAACGAATTGTCTCCAATGTAATGTAATAGGTTGTTCCCGCGATCGGCCCTGTTTCTGACATGCGTCAGCTGTGCAGGTCACGTGATTTAAATTTAAATTTAAATTCCAAATTATGCGTACTGCGTAGAACGGTTTGATATTTTAGATGCGATTTTCAGGGTGCTAATTTATAAGATAGACATGAGACTTTACATGTCCGACTGATGACATTTTGGATGACTGTCTGTGTAATGTAGAAATCATTATTTTATTTATTGACAAGATTGAACCATGTACCAAAGTCAGTAATCATGACACTGGCACTTGATCATTCAAAATTATTTTTCAGATTTCTTACCTTTTCAGCTAATTCAAGAATTTTGATTCGGAACAACTCGTTAAAATACACGTTATCTGCCTGATCGTGGTATTTTTCTTGACACGACCCTCCACTTGATAATGTTTTGCTGACGTAAAGTTGCTTAGCACCGCAACGCAGAAGTGTGACGGTGAGATACCGCTTGTCATTGGACAATGGAAATACACATACACTTGGAAAAAATGATACTTTATGTTACAGTATTGATCAAAAATAGTTTTATTTAAAAGAAAATAAAGCATTATAATTTACAAAATAGTCTGTGTTTGTAAAATATATTATTATTGTTTATAACTTACTTGAAATAATTTTTTTCTCAAAATAATTAAAAGTTTTGGAAACCAATCAAAAATCATGATCTACATAGAAACAATGAAACTGTAACCTTTGACCGAAAAACAAAACTAAACTCGTATACAGTACACAATTTGCTACACAGGTTGTCACTTTGTGGTTGGGCTATGCCTAGTGAGCGCCCAAAATACATAGGTTGAGACTATTTGTGAGGCAGCCCTAACGACGATGTACGCTAAATTTACAAATTGTGAGAAGAAAATATTGAAATAATTACAGAAACTGATGGCTTAGTTGACCCAAAAATAATTTGATAGCGACATTTAATCCGTATTGAATACTGCGGATTTATCAAGGTAAATATTAAGATCCATTAAGCTTAAATCAGCGAACGAACATTGACATTGTCATAGATAGTCTGAGTTTCCAGACCCATACTCCATTTCATTACATATTGGGTCTATCTATCTTCCATAAAGTTCATTCCTCTTGGGTAGAGTATAGTCGAACTGAGTGCAGTGCAAATGTGGTGAGCGGGAACACATCTTCAGTTGCTCGAGAAAATATTTACAGGTGCTTATAAATGTGCGAGTAAAAAAAGTCCATGCATGAAATTAAGGTCGCAGTGCAGTGTCAGAGGGCGCAGTTGATTTTTGAACTGCTCCAAGGACTCAGATGACACTACGTTGACTGGAAGCTGGTTCCACAATGAAACAACACTCGGAAAGAAAGTCTGTTGGTATGCTATGATCCTGCAGTGTTGTTGGCGGAATTGCATGGAGTGACCCCGTGTGTGACCAG
>JXSR01S075276.1:42659-58544 GCA_000969725.1 Ophiothrix spiculata | reverse complement strand
AAGTGTTAAAAACATTCAATTTTGTAGAATGTTCGTATACCATTAAGCTTTAACCAACGCCCACCCCAAAAAATTTCAAAGAGAAGTGTTAAAAAACATTCAATTCTGTAGCATTTTCGTATACCATTAAGCTTTAACCAACAATCGCAAGTAACAGGAAACGGTACCAATGAGGTCGCGATCCCGGAAATGATGAAAAATTGTCAGTACTTCCAGGGGCCATATAAGTTGCAGTAATTGTTAAGCTTACTTAGTGATTTTGTGCAAATTTTGATGTTGAAAATTGGTCTCTAATAATCGCCCACCCTTCAAGAAATGTCGCCGCCCATGGGTGTTTATTAGGAACAATACGGTATGTGGGTAACCATTGTTAACCCCAATATAGTTTGAACGCTTAGCCAAAACATAAACACCGAATATATATACGTTTGTCTCTTTCTAGGTGTGAGTTCAGAGAATGACTTCAACTGGTTATCACAGCTGAGGTATTACTGGGAGAACAAGAACGTCATTGTCAAGATCACCAATGCCGTTGTAGATTACGCCTATGAGTACCTAGGAAACTCATTCAGGTAGGCACACATGGGTTGTATGGTGATTCAGATAAGTACATACAAGCTATATCTGACATTTATTAAAACAAGCATTTCAACACTTTAAAAGTGTAGAACATGTAAACCTAGCTAATATTATCTACCTTTTGAAAGCTTTTAAAAAAAATTAACCCCTGGTTTATATATCGCAGCTTATCACTTTCTAGCACCTTTTCTTCCACTCACATTCTACGTCCAGGAGATAATTAAGGTCGTTTTATAGCATTGCCGTGTTAGGTATTTATAACAATCCTTAATTGTTCTGACTAATTCGACCAAATTGGTGGTCAGAGGTGGGCAGCATACCTTAATGTCCATGACTTACCACATTATTTAAATCAGGGGTGTAGCAGGCCAGAAGTCTTTCTCCAGGGACCTTCTGGACCTTTAAATCGAGAGCCTCAACCGGAAGTTATGGACATCTGCTCGTAAAAAGCACTGTAAAAAAGCTTAAAACTGCTCCGATTTAAAGGGACTGGCCTAAATTCTTCCCACTAATTTTTTACCTACATATTTTTTTACATGAATCGGTAGAACATGTTTATAGTAATATAACCTACAAGCAGTTTTCCATGACTTTTAGGAAAATTGGAGAAAATTGCAATTCTTTACCTGCTTTAATTGTTTTCGCCGGCGAAAAAAAAGATGTGAAAACAGTGTTTCTAGTTTCGAAATTTAAACAGATTTTGTTTCTACACACGTGATGGGTAAACAAATTATTTTTGGTGAAATTGTTTCTCTTTTAATATGTATTAAATATCTCTAAGAGCTTTGTTTGATTTTTTATCTGGTAAATCCAGATCTGAAGTACAAATTTAGGATTCAGAAAACACAAGATAGTCACACCACCATTAAAGAATGATATATTGCAAATTAGCTATCTCTCAATTTGAGCCATTTCTACATAAATTTTTGTACTTTTTTGGATATTACTACACTTTTAAGCTTTATTTAGAGCATTTCTATAAGTTTTTAATTCTAAGTGGGATCTAGGCTAGTCCCTTTAAATGATTCTTTCACTATTTGATAAGGAAATCTTCCTGTTACAAAAGGTTCGTCACAAAAACCAAGTAACTCTTCAGACAAAGCAGCTGAGGCCAGTAAGATGCCTGAGGAGCTTGTATATACTTATCTGAATCACCCTATATATAGATACAGCAAATATTTTGAAACCAAAATATGTATGATACAGAATAGGCCTCAACCATGAATTATGATTGTTTTTAGTCTACTTTTATGTTGCATGTCTACCGCTATGCATATTCATATGTGGCATGGCTAATGCAGTCAATCTCATTATTTGTTTATGAAGAGGAACATTTGAATGATGCTTATCGTGTCCATATGATAAAATATTCTCGTGCAATGGTGTCGTAGATTTTGCATGCTTAATGTATGAAAAATCCTTAATAAGCTTAAGATAGGAAATTACAATTATTGTTTGATCATTATTATAAGGCCAAAAAAAAATTGTTGTGTTGCCCTCCGCCGGCCTGGTCAAAATTGTGGAAAATCCCGACCCGTTTTTTTTTTTAATTGATTTTTAATATTTCTTGAGTTTTGCCTGATTTCTAGCCGTGAAAATGTTCCAAAATGTGTATATTGGTGAAGTTTAAGAGAAGAAAAACTTTTTTTTATGACCCTGTTTCTGTTACATATGGCATCTGTAATGGTTATTTTAAAATACTTTGGGCCTGTGAGGGCAACACATCTATTTATTTTTTTGGCCTAATTGTATTGTGAATGTAATCTTGTCTTTTCAGATTGGTCATCACCCCTCTCACAGATAGATGTTATCGTACCCTGGTTGGAGCGTACCATCTTCATCTCGGGGGTGCTCCCGAGGGGCCAGCAGGGACTGGTAAAACAGAAACCACAAAAGATTTAGCCAAAGCATTGGCTGTGCAGTGTGTGGTATTCAACTGCTCAGATGGTCTTGATTTCATAGCCATGGGTAAATTCTTCAAGGGTTTGGCATCATCCGGTGCTTGGGCCTGCTTTGATGAGTTCAACCGCATTGAGTTGGAGGTGTTGTCTGTAGTAGCTCAGCAGGTAAGTAGCTTTGTTCTTATCCGGGGGGGGGGGGGCAGGTACTTAGTACAAAAGTGATTACGGGGATGTGCCGCAAACTTGGGTAGCAAAATCAGGCTGTCTGGTATGCCAATGGGTCCTTTTTCTTTGCAAAATTTGGTATTTTGATGGGTCTGTTTTTCAAAATTTTGGCTCAAATTTTGGATTTTTTTTCTAAATTTCAAACAAAAATTAGGAAATTTGTGCCAAATATTTGTATAAATTCGACTCAAATTTGGGGACTTTGGTATATGGATGGGTTCCTTTTGCTTGAAAATTGGTATATACATGGGTGGTACTTCAAATTTCCCAGCGGCACACCCCTACCAAAACCAAACTTGAGTACCCCCCGGGGTTCTTATAGGGTGATTGTAGCTCTCTTGATCCAAAGAATTTTTTGGAAATGAGCTTGATAGCTATAATATCGAAGCGCATGAATCTTGATTAGGTACATCAAAAGCTCACACATCTTATTTCATGTGCAATGCTATGGTCAATTAACCTCTTGTCGCTATCGATGTCTGGTAATCGGAAGGAAGCCGCATTACTGCAACATCGGTATTACACTGGTGAATGCTTTCGTTGGCTGGTCGGTCGGTCATCGGTCAGCTGCCGGTTGTTATTGGACCATACTGAAGACATCGTATACGAGCCCCAAGGTTTTAACTCCAAATTACATTCTTGCGGACTGCTTTTGGCGTTTCTACGGCTCATGGACACCGCACGGAAACCGTACGGTGTCCAATCGGTGTCCGCTGAATTTCTACCCAGTATGACCCTGTAAACACTTCCTAACCTCGCTGCAAGGTTATATAGACAGGGTATCATCTATTGTTGTTAGTCTTGTGCTGACGTAGATATGCATGTATGCATGCATGAAGAGTCATGAAGTGTCATATGTGCACCAAAAATTGCCATATGTGTAATAACCTCTTTAATCATGTATATCAGGATACCAATTAATCATGTATATCAGGATACCAATTAAGAGCACATTTAAAAATTTGCTCTTAATTGATAATTATGGAGTTTTGACTCTATACATTACTGTAACATAATTCTTGTTAATGTTGTAATACGGTAATTTTCCAATGTTTTTGTTTCAGATTCTGTGCATTCAGAGAGCTGTGATTGCTAAAGTGGACACATTCATGTTTGAGGGTACAGAATTAGCTCTAAAGCCGACCTGCTTTGTAGCTATCACCATGAACCCTGGTTATGCTGGACGCTCAGAACTCCCTGATAATCTGAAGGTTGGTATCAGCTTGATTTAGGATGTACTGAATATGTTAGACTCAAGCTTTTTCAGTATTCTAATTGATCCAGGTTATGCCATCTGTTCAACCCATTATTCTGAAGGTTGGTTTTGGTTTCAGGATACTCTGAATACCAACCTTTGAGCCTCAGGGTTTTTGCTATAATTACCCTGGAACCATGTCATGTTTTAAGTAGTTGATTAGGTCAGGATTCCTAAATACATCATATTTTTAAAAACATGTACTTCAAAATGATGAGATTGGTAATTCTTAGCGCGCTATGCCTCCATGACTTGAGGTAACAGGCCGGCTGGCCCAAATCCTAAAATAAATTTAGTAGAAAATTTATTGTGAAAACTTTAATATACATATCAAAATTATCACCTGCCCCCCCCAAAAAAAAAAAATCTAATATATATATTTTTATTTTTTATACATAATGAGATATTATGATGTCGGTATTAAAAATGTACCTTACATTTTTTAAATCATATCCATGATTATCTTGCATCAGTGGCGTGCCCAAAGGGGGCGGGGGGCAAGTGCCTCCCCAGTCGGGGGAAAAGTTCCATTCGGGTTAATTGGGGATCTGGACCAGCTTCTAAAATCAACTGACTGGGCTTAGATTCTGTTGATTGTTGTTCACGAATATGACAATTATTAGCAGAAATTAGCGAAATTTCCATTACTTTTTCATAGACTATTTTTGCTCTCAAATTTTTGGGCCTCAGTTGTTTAATTGCCCCCGGTTTCCCCATCGTTTTGAAGATCCTGGATGGAAATTTAGCCATTGGAAGTAACTCAAACTAACATTAGGAGAGAAAATTAAAGCAAAAAATGATAGCATTTTCATGTATTCACTGGTGGCACTATGGAAAACATAGCGGGGAGGTGGCACAAATTTTACATACCGTATCCCTCAACTTTCAGTCACAGACGTAATTATCAACCCTCATATTTAAGTTTCCACTTTTTAGATATTCGAATGTTAAAATTTGTTTCAAAATTTCATGCGCTTGGTGCGATTGTTAATATTCTATATAATTTAGTATGTTTACTATTTTTTTGGCACGTGCTATGCGCGTATTTGAAACATCTAATCATACCCCTCCCATGGCGTCATTCAGGGGAAACTATAGCTTGTGCCCCCAGGCAAAAAATCCTGTGCACGCCACTGTCAACCAAGAGCATTGTGTTATACGATCAAATATAGTCAATACTATTGGATGAAATGACCAAAATCCCAAGGCCATAATCTAGGGGTTCCGAGTCTAAAATAATCGTATTGTTGACAGAGAAAGCATTTTTAACACAAATTTTGCTTGAATAACGACACAACACAGGTTTTAAGTCATCTGTTTTAGCCTACATTCATACAATATTGAATTTATGATCAATTTGTCTTTGCTTATTGGTGAATTGGCATTGAAAGAGAAGAGGTTTGGGAAAAATTGTGGAAATTCTTGATGGATTTTAAAAAAGTGCAAAGGACCATAAAAATTGCAAATTTTGGTGCTGTTGCGCGATGGTGCTAAATCCTGGTGCTTACATTAAGTTAAGTGTTGATTTTAGGGTAAAGGTCATAATTGTGTCAGGTTCAGGGTAGGTTAGAATTATCATTTAGTATATTGGTTAAAAGTTAGTTATGTAATAAGGGTCAAGTTTTTGATGGGACCTAAAGCATTCTCTTTCTGCCTTATCTATCTTCTGATACCATATGTATAGATTTCACCTAAAAATTATACACACTTTATGATTCAAATTCATGTTTTTTTCCTATTCACCTCAGGTACTGTTTAGAACAGTAGCTATGATGGTGCCGGACTACGCCCTCATTGGTGAGATTGTGCTGTACTCGTTTGGATTCATCGATGCCAGAAATCTGTCCGTCAAGATCGTGACAACATACCGTCTGTGTTCTGAGCAGCTCTCTTCACAGTTCCATTATGATTACGGTATGCGTGCTGTGAAGGCCGTGTTAGCTGCTGCTGGAAATCTCAAACTCAAGTTCCCTGATGACGATGAGAATATACTGGTGAGTTTGTGTGTATCAAAATGCCTATCAAGATATAGCAGTCTCTCTAATATTATAACAAAGGTCAGATTTACATTGTTGCATTGTTGCATCAAATACCTATCAAGATGTAGCTCTCAAAAATAAAGAGCATATTTTTAGTCAGATGGTACCATCAATTTAGGTAAATATCCATCATAGTGGAGACTCGGTTGATTGAAGCTCTGACCTCTTACCTCTATCATGATATTGAGTTTGATACACATGGTTGACTTTATATGGGTTGAAGGGACTTGCCTAGATCCCACTTCAATTTAAAAACTTATGGAAATGCTCTAAATAAAGCTTAAAAGTGTAGTAAAATAAAAAATTACACAAATTTACACAGAAATGGCTCGAATTGAGAGAGAATCAATTTGCAATATATGATTCTCTGATGGTGGTGTGACTATCCTGTGTTTTCTAAATCCTAAATTTGTACCTCAGATGGATTTACCAAATAAAAGATCAAACAAAGCTCCTGGAGATGATTTAATACATATGACATATTATACACATCTTGCTCACGTTGTAGTTTAAGTCTAGTTATTAAGTTATAGTACTGTAAGTTTTTCTGTAGTTGTATCAATCGTTTGCTCTCTGTATATTTTGTATTTTCATTTGTTAAGGGCATAGAGACCATAACCGGTTTATGCACTTAAAAGCGCTCCTTATTATTATTTTAATTATTATTATTATTATCATTAATATTAAGAGAGAAACAATTTCTTCATAAATATTTTGTTTGCCCATCACAGGTGTAGAAATAAGTTCTTTTTTTTTTCTTTTTGAAACTAGACTGTTTTCACACCATTTTTTGCCGCTGGTGACAAAAACTAAAGTAGGTAAAGAATGGCAATTTTCTCTAATATTCCTCAAATTCATGGAAAACTACTTGTAGGTTATATTACTGTAAACATGTTCTATCGATTCATGTAAAAAAAAAATTAGTGGGACGAATCTAGGCCAGACCCTTTAAGCAATATTTAAACATATTTGATTGCTGTTAAAGGAGCCAAGTCTGAGTGAGTGCTTCAAAATTTTTATTTTTATTTTTTAGAAAATTTGGTACCAAAATATTTCTCATATTCCTTTGTGTAGCAAACCGAAAAAACTCTTTTCCTGAGTTTCAAAAAATGTTCAATCATTTGAGAACAATCAAACATTTGGTTTTTTTTGGCCATAACATAATTGTTTAAGCAATATTTTATATCATTCCTTTTCAGCTGCTGCGCTCCATCATGGATGTAAATCTGCCCAAGTTCTTGTCCCACGACATTCCCCTGTTTGAGGGTATCATTTCTGATCTCTTCCCTGGAGTCAAGCTTCCCGAAGCAGACTACAAAGTCTTCCTGGATGCCGTGGAAGAAGTCTGTGAGAAGAACAATCTCCAGATGGTGGAGATCTTTAAAGAGAAGATCATCCAGACGTACGAAATGATGATTGTCAGACATGGGTAAGTTGACAAAGTTTTCCGGGATGAGCTCAATGGTGATTCAGTGCTTCACATGGGATGGCATGGGGAGTGTGGAATCTCCTGTAGTGAATACAGTTATTAAATATCCAAACTCATGCTTTTAAATTATGAGTGAAAATAACAAGTGGTGTGCTAAGGGTGTTTTGATTGGTGGGGCACAAGCATTATTTTTCCCAAATGAGATGAGATTTGAAAAAAAAAAAAAAACACCCAAAATTTTTTGATGTAGCTTTAAAAATTAAAAACTGACAAGTAAACAAAAAAGGTCAAAAACATTTTAAACTATTTCTTTCTATCTATCTTTTTATTGTCCAGATCCTGAATTGCACTCTTTCCCCAACTACTAAACTGGGGATGTGCCCCCAGGCATAAGAATCTTCCTGTTTAAACAGGAATTCCTGTTTTTGTGGCCAAATGTATGTGTTTCCTGTTTTTTAGGGCTCCTGTTTTCCTATTTTTCCACAATTTTCCTGTTTTTTCATTCTCATGCCTCCCCCCCCCCCCTCTTTGGGCACGCCACTGAAAGTAGCAGCGACTAACATTATACTTCTGTTTTATGTATTCACAGTTTTATGTTGGTGGGTGAGCCATTTGCTGGAAAGACAGCGGTACTACACACGCTGGCAGAAGTCTTGACCTTACTCAACGAGAAAGGACTGAACAATGAGGAGAAGGTGATTTACCGGACGGTCAACCCCAAAGCTGTCACCATGGGTCAGCTCTTTGGACAGTTTGATCCCGTGTCACATGAGGTAAGGTGTTGGGTTTTTCTTCATAGGCTGCGATCACATAGAAGTATACGGTATTCGCTATACGCTCCCGGGAGAGGCACTCATATTTGAAATTGGCAGGGATTATCCCTATCACTAAACATATGAGTGCATCCCCAGAAGCGTATAGCGACTAACGTGTACCGTATACCCATGCGTATACTTCTATGTGATTGGAGCCTAAGGGACAGTTTATAGGATTAATGTTATTTGAAATCACTAATATGCACTATTTTGCCATTTTTTCCAATGTGCATGTAATGTTCTATTAAGTGACAAATATTAAAATGGGGAGGAAGTATTATAGTTGATTTGGATTACATATGTGGTTGACACACACCAACTTGTTATGTATGTGGGACAGAATCTTCATTGGGGCATTTTCACGGTAACGGAAGGACAATCACAGAATTTTTCTGTATTTCAAACACATACATTGCCAAAATTGAATTGGATAAAATAAAACTAATTCCATATTTAGTTGAGTATACCTGAAAGCATTCATATTCAACAAGAATTTTTTCATAAAAATTCCTCTGTCGCAAAATATGCATATTAATGAGGTCGGTCACGGAAGGACAGCAAAACGGACATGGTTTTTCACCTTGAGTACATTTTTGAAAATTTTTATGAAAGTTATGAAGAAATTTTATTTCAAAGTTACTGAATGCATTGCTTGGTGTTTCTGCAATAGTTTGCCACATACCATATCAAAATATTCCCTACGGTTATGTTTTAACAATGCGAAATGCGAAGGGATCATGGTCACGGAAGGACGGTAACGGAAGGACAATTTGTCCGCTGATTTTTGGGTGCACTGAACCGTAAAGCCTGGTCAGGATTAACAAAAAATACAATCTCATGTGTAAATTTGATCCTTATTTAAGCCATTTAGAACAATAACAACCAAGTAAACAACCAAGAATGAGTTGAAAAAATTAAATGAAAATTACTACTTTTCATTATGAAAATCAAGAAATTTGACCCAAAATTAGGTTTTTTAAAGAAATTTCATAGACATCTTTGTTCAGTCTTTTCAAAATTAGGTTCATTTTAAAACGCTTCAAAATAGCTTTCTTTTGATACCAAAAATATGGTGGTAGCATTTTTCATTGAATAGTTAATATTTTTCTCATGTCCACTTTTTCGTGAAAATGCCCATTGGTAAAAAATTTGTGCAAGATTGATATTAAACAAACAAATATTTAGCCAAAACTTGGTGAGGTAATACTGCAAGATTACTCAATGAATTAATAAAGTGCCCTCTATATTTGCCAATTTTCTGATTTTGTTTGTTCTCATTATTGTATTCCACTTTGATGTACTGAAATATGTGAAAGACTTAACAAAAATTTGATTTATTCCTACAAAATGTCCAAATGGTTGTTGTAAACTACAATAATTATTTAGTGTCATACTAATTTTATAATAATGGGGAAAGCAGGAAAGCACATTCAGTCAAAACTTATATTTCTTTTTTGGTTATTTAGCTACGTGCTAAATATGTGACCCGTCATATGTATTATACCTTAAGGGTCCCAAAATCAAAATCAATACTTT
Source organism: Ophiothrix spiculata (assembly GCA_000969725.1). NCBI lineage: Eukaryota > Metazoa > Echinodermata > Ophiuroidea > Amphilepidida > Ophiotrichidae > Ophiothrix > Ophiothrix spiculata. The sequence goes on along the minus strand of JXSR01S075276.1, from coordinate 48,765 downwards.
GGGTGTTGTTTTAAAGCTGTTACTTAAAGCTTTAAAACGACACCTTATTGTTGCTTGTAGAATGTTTTCACCATCATATATATGTACTGTCATTGTTACTAACTTGTCACCGTGTTATGTGTATATTTCATCTTTATGTAGTCTTCATCCGCATCTCAAAATGTAAGTTTTTTATCATAGAATATTGCTCTCTCGACATATCAATATAGCTATATCTCTTTCTCTACCCATTTTGTCATATTTACCTCCAGACTGCTTTTGTTGTACCAGCATAATGGTATCATCTCTCCCCAGATTTTGCTAAATTTGCTAAAATTAATGTCAATGTAAACAAATATAACAAATATTTCTTCTAGCAGCTAGAAAGTAAGCCAGTATGAAGCCATATGGTACTGTATGTTCCATTGCCTCATATTTGTAACAGAATAAATTGTATGTCAGATTTTAATGGAAATAAACTACCGGCTTAATTTCAAGCTGCTGGAAGACACATTTAAATGGGAAGCCCTCTTGCTGCAAATGGAATAATGGTCCAAACATTATGCTTATCTTAGAATAAAATTTGTCCTTAAGAATACTTAGTAATGTTGCATAGCTAGGAATAGAATCTTTTCCCAAACCAAAGCTTCATGGTGTAAACCCAGTGCATTCATCAGTCTTTTTATTTTCTTTCAAACCACTTATCTAAACTAAATTTGCATACTATATTTCATAAGTGTCTACAGGCAAGGATGTCCATTTTTGTCTAAAATTTTGGTTTTATAGTCTTCAAAACCCACTTGTTTGCTCCAAAATGTCTTGGAAAGTCCAGCTAAAAATTAAAAATGTGCTTATCAAGGTTGGCACGATTTAAATTAATTGATTTAAATCACGATTTAAATCGCGATTTAAATCAAATGATTTTTTTTAAAAAATCATTGATTTAAATCAAGATTTTAGATTTTCTTGATTTTTTCACTTTCTTATCAGAATGTTCAATATATTTTCCCCTGCATTCATACATCTTATAGTTTTTGCTCATTTCCAATGTAAATTTGGCCCATAAACCCTCACCAAGGTAGTATTTCAACATTACAACTTGATTTATACAGTCGGTAAATGTGTAATAATTCACGCAGCAAAATTCATATATTGATTTTTTGATTTTTTTTTTAAATGATCATTGTCCAATCCTGGATCAATAATTTGAATCATAATCACTTTTTTAATGATCAGAAACAGTTGATGTTCACATTGAAAGTGTAACACGAGGAGCAGGCGGAGAACATAAATCCTCAAAAAGAAAGAAAGAAAAAAAAGATTAATATCAAAAAATTCTATTGATTTAAAACACACATTGATTTTTTTATTTATTTTTTAAGGTAGTGATTTGTTTTCCCAACCTTCAATCAATAACGGATTTAAATAATGTTAACTTATGTTAAAGATCAAAATGAAGCACATGTTTTAAAGTGTAACAACATAAATCAATGAAATCAAAAAGAAAAATGATTAAAATCAAAAAAATCAATTGAAATAAAACATTTTTTTTTATTTGTAAAAAAAAAAATCATAATTTTTTTGCCTACCCTAGATTACTTATTTATAATAATACATTCTTGAAAATCAGAAGTACTTACTATTCTAATTCAAAATGTAACAAGAGGGGAAGTAGTTGCATATAAATATAAATCATCGAAATCAAGTGAAATTTGAATTGAATAAAAAAATTACTTTAAATGATGAAACAAATGATTTTGTTTAAATTGTGAGGTTTTTTTTAGCAACCATGGATTAATTATTTATATGATTTTAAGATCAGAAGAACTTGAAGTTTTAATTTACAGAGGAACAAGAGGGGAAGGAGTACTAAGTAGTATATAAATCAGCAAAATCAACCGAAATTCCAATCAAATCAAAAAAATCAATTTGAATAAAACAAATGCATGATTTTTTTGATTTTTTTACAAAATCATGATTTTTGCCAATCTTAGATCAATTATTTATATGATAATACATTTTTAAAGATCAGATGGACTTAATATTCTTATTTCAAGAGTAATGTGAGGTAGGGGAAGGGTGTAGCTCCTACAAACCTATGATATGAAAATCAAAAAAATTGATTTAAATCAAAAAAATCCGATTTAAATCAAATAAATCAATTTTTTTGATTTTTTTAAAAAAATCGCGATTTTTGCCAACCTTGGTGCTTATTGCCTAAAACTTTAATCTCTATTACTTTTTTCATGTTTTTTTTTAATTTCAACATATTTTTCAAAGTATTTGATCTTTAAGTCAAAAATTACAATTATCTCAAAATAATTTAGGTATATCTCAAAAGATTTTTTTCCCCTAGACATTATATTTGTGCTCCTATTATTTTAGATTAGATACAATCCTGTCCACGAACCCAGCAAGTCTTGCTTTTACTGAGAAAAAATTACTCTCCAAAAACCCATATATCCAGGTGCACAGTTATAATTGTCCATTATTAATTATATAACGCATTCACCAAATTCTAAGAATTTAATTGGTTTATTGCCGTTGCTGGTTTTTACCATTACCCCTCCATTTGATGGTAGATACTATCACTGCAGTGCAACAAGGTGACAGACTCACCATTTCTTCAAAGTTCAGTTCTACCACCCTTGGATGAAAATGAATTTATCATTATTTTGAGTTTAAAGAATTTATAAATATGTGATATAAAACAAATATTAACTGCCTAGAATATCCGTTATGGTAGGAGTTTTATCAGCCTGAGAAGTGGAACAATATATCTTTCACTTTTTGATGATATTTCTACCATCACACTTATATTCAGGTAATATTTGTATATGATTAATGTTTTACTATATTTGTTATTTCTTGTTTGCATACAGTGGACCGATGGTAACGTAGCCAACACATTCCGTGAGTTTGCGTCTACCGATACAACGGACCGCAAGTGGGTGATATTCGATGGTCCTATCGATACACTATGGATTGAAAGTATGAATACAGTCTTAGATGACAACAAGAAGCTGTGTCTGATGAGCGGTGAAATCATCCAGATGTCCAACACCATGAGTCTCATCTTTGAATGCATGGATTTATCACAAGCATCGGTGAGTCATCTCTAAAGATGATACACGCTAGAGTAAGCTTGGATCTCCAAAATGATTACCACCAACCATAGATTTACAGGGGAGATACCAGGCTTTGTATACCAGCCCCTGTAATGGCATCGTCAGCCATGGAGCTCAAATTGGGGGTATTCGGGTCTACTCGGTTCCCGCCAAAATCAACTCCGAGTGCGGAGACTTGGTTACGCTTAGAGACACCCTGCGCAAATAATGCTTTACTCGAATGATACGCCAAACTGCACGCAAAGCATGTGTGCCTGTTTCAATAATCGCGCATTATGACAAGGTGTGATGCATCATCGACAAGCTTTCGGCAAAAACCCAAATACCTCCAATTTGTCTCCATGCCGGAATAAAAATGGCGGCGTGCCTTGTATCTCCCTTGTGAATCTATGCCACCAACAATCCTGCATATATTTACTGTCCTAGGGAACCAATGAGTTTTTAATATAGCGGGTGTTAAAGTTTTGCTAGGCAGCATTTTTGTATCCTAATCCTGTGAGCCCCAGTTTATTTTTTCTGAACTCATCCAATCCCGTTTGACAGAACTTATTTTCTCTGACTTGATAATATTCATTTTGATCTGAACTGGACTGCTAATGTACTACACAAACTTTGGATAAAGTCATTTTTATATACTTTCAGTCATAAATTTAAAATAGTACTGATAATAAACAGGACTATTTGCGCTCTAAAAACTAGCTAAGTTAAGGGATTCGTAGACCCAACACAGCATTCTGATCTTGGGCTAAAATTTCTTGACTACAAAGCAATACGCATATTGTATTTTCTACTAAATTGTTCATACGTAAGCTATGGTGCTTGAGAGCTCGCTTGAGTTGCAATTTTCAGTCAAAGTACCCTTTCGTTGCCGGAAAATGTTTTCAACAAACACAATAGAGAAAATTTTGATTGTAAAGGGGGCACAACACCTCTACCGGCTTTTGTTTACGTTTTGCCTCCTCCGTCCTTTTGGTGTTACCATGTTTAATTGTACTGTTTAAGATGAAAAAAAATTATTGAAATTGAAAAAAATTGTTTTGAGCCCATGTCTCTTGACAATTACATAGTTATCTGAATCAAAATGATCAATTCAATCACTAGATTCAGAGTTCTTGCCCAATAATTACATATAATATTTGTAGATGTTGATGAGTAAACACTAATTTACCATTTTTTTTCTCTTATCCATTTCAGCCTGCCACTGTGAGTCGCTGTGGTATGATCTACCTTGAGCCCTCCAATCTTGGTTGGCGTCCCCTGTTCGAATCCTGGCTGAATACACTCAGTGAGACGTTGCAGAAGGAGATCCCCCTCTTCAAGGCTTTGTTTGAATGGTTGTTGGTTCCAGTCATGGATTATGTGCGCAGGAACTTGAAGGTGAAGTTTCGATACATTTTGTTTTCTTTACAAGAGGGGTGTGAAATTTTAGTTTAAGCCAATTTCCTCTTTTTTGAAAATTTATTTAAGGCCAAATTCTAGCTTTTATTTTGAGCCAATTTTTTGACATATTTAAGTGTCTTTTGTTTTTGTGTTAAGTCCCTCTTTTTTCAAAAGAGGTTACTCACACCCCTGATATAAGTTGAAATCTAATATAATGTAGTTGTTTTATAATTTGATTTGTATGTTTGTTGTATACTAATTTGGTATTCAATGCGCCATTGTATATTTTATTCCATTGACTACCTTAACTATTTAATAGAATAGGTGCACCTATTTTCTGTTACATCAAACATATGGTTTTGACAACTAAAATCTTAAAAAATACCTTATGGCTATATTAAATTGAGTGCTGGCTTTCTGTAAATGACTCTGTTTACCAACGGATCACAATTTTATTTAGCCTTAGAACTTTATAGTAGGTGTTATCTGTTGATTACTCAATGACCAGAATAACCACAAGGATTATGCAGAGCTAGAGAACACATATTTGATCATTTCATTTTCCCGATATATTTCTAATCTTTTGATATACCAACTTTATTTCATATGCGGTGTGTATCTTGAATCTGGTCAAGATGATAGCAAACAAAAATTATTTTTAGGTGGTCAACTTTTTTTATCAAGAGTTATGCCTGAACTCTCTAATAAACGATTAAAGGAGCATTGGACACGTTCAGCATTATCCCTAGACTTTTCCCCAAGCATTTTGAGATTTTTGCATCATTTGAAGTATTAGCGTTAATACTGACAGCATGCAAACTTTCATTGTCAAATTTAAACCCTATATATCAAAATATTTAGACATTTGTTTAATTTAAATTATCGTTGTCTACAACAATAATTACTGCCCCCATAGTTGAATTTTTGAAATTTGATTTTCAGGAGATCTAGTGCAAACTCCAAATTTCATTTGATTTATCTGCAATTTATGATGTGAAAGAAATATTTTACAAAGAAATCTTTGTTTTTTCTTGATACGTTTAGAGAATAGCCTCATACCCAAGATCAGCAAACAAACTAAAATTCAAATTTTTGACTTTTATTAAGGTTTTGATCATAATTTTGACTGTTATTTTAGTCCACAAATAAAATTTCAAAATTTTGTCCAATTCCCCTTTAACTGTATCAAAAATTCTAATTTGGCACACATATGGATGTGAATTTAGTTTAATGAAAAACAAATACATTTAAAATTATCAAACCCTTTTAGGAACAATTGCGATGTATCATTAATTATTTTATGTGTGTTTCTTATGTGACTCTAGGAATATGTCGTTACCAGCGAAAACAACATGTCTCGCTCCTTGATGTATTTCACCAAAATGTTCCTAGATGATAATATGAAAGATGATATGGATCCGAAGCACATCAAGACATGGATCGTGGTAAGTCTCTGGTTTATTTCTGATGTATTTCACCAAGATGTTCCTAGATGATAACATGAAAGACGATATTGATCCCAAACACATCAAGACATGGATCGTGGTAAGTCTCTGGTTTATTTCTGATGTATTTCACCAAGATGTTCCTGGATGATAACATGAAAGACGATATGGATC
>JXSR01S075276.1:19388-30042 GCA_000969725.1 Ophiothrix spiculata | reverse complement strand
GCGTTAATTTTCGGAGAAAATTTCAATTTTTGTATAAATTTTACTCAAAATTTTGGGGAATTTGGTATATGGATGGGTCCCTTTTTCTTGAAAATTGGTATATGCATGGGTGGTTCTTCAAATTTCCCAGCGGCACACCCCTACCAAAACCAAACTTGAGTACCCCCCCGGGCAGAGCACTTCCAAAATTTACACATCACCCAGGCCACCAGTTGAGTTTAAGCTAAAAGTCATCATCTGGAATTTATCAATATCTCTGTGATCTATTATAGCCATAGATAGACGTGGGATATGACACACTTGATGTAATTTTTATTTCAGCAGGTCATCCAAATTTGGAGTATTTTTAGCCAATAATTCATTGTATCTTATTGTAGTGGGTGTATATTGTGAACTGGCGCTTATGTGCGCACTCAGTTGTGCGCACTCTTTGTGCAAGTATTTGCAGGGTTTTCCTCTACCAACCAAATCTCTGCTCTAGAAGTTGATTTTAGAGAGATTCAAGTGAACCCAAATATCCCCAGTTTGAGCCTAACAACTGACAATTATGTTATACTTGGCGCAGTTCAGTGGCGTACCTGCCGGGGGGCAGAGGGGGCAGCCACCCCCCTCCGACAGCAAAAAAAAAAAGTGGAAAGGGAAAAGAGAGAGAAAAGGACAAAGAAAGAGGAAGACGTAGTCGCAGGTCTTAAAAGTAACTTTAGTCAGAATCTGATTGGGAAACCACCAGAATGTGACACTTCCATGTATCAGTGTTGATAATTAGCTTTTCTGACATCAAGCGCAAACGATCTGATTGTCACTAAGGGGTTCTCTTCTTTGACCTGTTGCCGAATATACTTTCAGTTACAAAACGGTGAGCATTGTTGGCCCGATAACGATAGAGGGGCAATTCTTGCCCTGACTTTCAGTTACTGACGGAAATTTTATTCCAAAATGTTTTGTTATATAGTGTAGGCTTAACCTAGCATGACAAAATATTTGCGAGAATTAAGATTTTGAAATTAGCTGAATTTGCCTAAATTTTGTAAAATCGCACCATTTTGTTTTATTCCATGTCACTTGCTTCCTCCCCTTGACCATAGATGCTACCCTGCTGTTTTTTTGCCGAAATTGTTTCGCGCGCTACCCGCGAATTTTAAAAAAAATCATCATTTTCCGGATCATTTATCGTTGGAACATGTCGCTTGCCCCCGCTGACCGAAGAAGGCAGGTATGCCACTGACTTGTCACATGGTGTGCATGATTATTGCTCACCATGTGATCACCATATGGTTTTAATGCCCTTTAAAACAATGTTCAACATATGTATTATTACTTTTAAGAAAACATTCACCTGGCCTTGATTAAGGATATCGTTATCTAATTTTGTATTCAAGTACAGGTACGAGTGCTAAAAAAAATAGACTGATAAAATTGAAATAGGCATAGGTTGTTATACATATATTTTAACATCTCCAACATTTTTACTTTGTTCTCACCAGATATGTACTGGAGCATCTGTCCCGTATCAGTCGTATATTGAAGCAGCCAGGAGGCAACGCCCTGCTTGTCGGTGTAGGCGGTAGTGGCAGACAATCCTTGACACGATTGGCGGCCTCCATGTCAGGATGTCTGATATTTCAACCTGAGATTTCTAAGAGTTATGGACATAATGAATGGAGAGAAGATCTCAAGGTTAGTTGTATTGATTCTGTTTCTTTTCTTTTCTTTTATTTTATTTGTTGAACAAATTTTTCTATAATTGATGAGACTATCATGGAAAATACTTTTGTAGTATAATTACTAATTTCTGCTATTTTCCCTTTTTAAATTTAGCAGAGTTCTAAAGATAGATACTTCATTTACCCATTACTTGGCAGGAGAACGTTGATTTTTCACACCGCTGACACACACACATGTTGACGCATAGCTCATATTCAAGCAGGCATGACTTTAAGTGGACTTGATAGTTTTGTTTTGATACTGAAACAAAGTGTTTCTAGATACGTTTTCAGATGTTTTTCTGAGTTCCGCGCAATATGATAGACCATTTTTATTTAAGAATATGTTATCAGGAAGATGATTTTGTCCACGCACAGCCACTTATTTGTAGGAAAAAATTCTGATTTGTGGTTGCAGAGTTATTGATTTTACAAAGGTTTGCCAATTTTTTGCGAAGTGAAGAAAAGAGAATTTCAGTTGTCTACAAGTTATGTGGACATCCATGCACACTCAAGAATTTTTTAAATATACCTGTTAAATCTTATGTAAATAAACAACAAGCGGCAAAAATAATTATAGTTTGGGTGTAATTTCTGCGCCTGTTCTTCCGCCTAAAGTAATTTTGATCAGCTCTTTATCATGCGGAACTAATCATCTTTAAATATCCCGCGCATGTGTGGGCGCAAAAAGCTGCAAAATAACACCTGTTGTGTGTGTAATATCCATTCAGACAATTAAAATATTGACCAAATTACTCTGTGTATTGACTAGAGGTGTAACTGGATTGGTGCCGTGACCTTGCTTGGCGAAAATAAAGAAACTAAAAGATTTATCCCCTATCCTGCGTTCTCCAAAATTAGTTAAATTAACGATACAAAAACCTTCATAACTTTGCAACGGAAGGTCGGATTTGAAAAATTCAAACGGATTTGGATTCTTTAGATCACCTGCTTTCATTTAAAATTCATTTGAAGCAATTTTATTCATAATTCAAAAATCACCTGAAGTGTCTACTAAAGAGTTCATAATTTCAATCATTATATTGTTATCTTATTATAGCAATAACCTGTCTGCAATCTTCATTTTAACCCAAGATAACATACCCGTTTTGGCACCTTAACACGTTACAGAAATATTACGAGTCCTAACCAAAGAAAACCATACAATATTATGGATTCACAGGCTGAAAGGATATATTTAAAATATCTATACCACTAAATCAACTTGTCTATGAGGACTTAAATTATATAGCTGGAACAGAGCCCAAGTTGAAAGACAACAGAATTATACTCAGCTATTTTAACCTATTATGGAAATCATCGTATTTCCAGCAAAACAAATGAACAGGGTAAATGTTTTGCAACAATAAAAATGCTCAGCACCACATCACTGTTGCTTGAGGTGGACATTTATTCATTTTTAACCAAAAATTCAATTATTTTTTCACAAAAAGTTGGAAAAGCAGTACAAGTAACTTGAATTTGTTGCATAATGAAGTTTTAAACCCGTTCTCAAAATTTTACTCCATTTTGGTTGAAAATTTGTTAATTTTGAGCTCATTTACTGGTATTTTTTGTAAATTCGGATTTGTGCAAAAATGAGGGCGCTATAAATATTTCAAATTATTGATCATATTTGATTATCGATTATGTTGTTTGATCTGTGAAGATTTTGGTTCAAAATGATAAATACAATTTTCTTGACGTCAGATGCTTCATTTGCATATCAGTAGTACACACCAGTATATCCCTTCTACATCAAAAAATGAGTTTTTATGAATAGTGCCATCTATTTTGACACTTAGAAATAAAATGTCCCTATTTCTATTGGGTTCAAACAACAGTGACATATTGTACTTACATAACTTAGAATTTGTGTAGAAGAAAATTAATGCACATGCAATGATATGGTTGTGACACTTAACAAATTCAAATGTTTATACTTTATTAAAAACCTAATTATGTCAATATTTTTAATGTTTTACATGAAACTTCTCATTTTAAACCGCACAATTCCTGATTCATTATGCAACACAAAATCCATTTCAGTTTAATTGACTGCTTATCAATAGGTTGATTCAATTAATAAACTTTTTTATCTGTTTGATTCGTCAGAGTGTGTTGAAGAATGCAGGGGCGGCAGGGAAGCCATCGGTGTTCCTGATCACAGATACCCAGATCAAAGAGGAGTCTTTCTTAGAAGATATTGACAACTTGCTCAACACTGGAGAAGTACCCAATCTCTATGCAGTGGATGAAAAACAAGAGTTGTTAGAAGTAAGTTAATAGAACAATTTTAATTGCTTAAAAGCACTAGAACCCAGAAGTAATTAAGCCAGGAAAATAATTTTATTACCCGACACTTAAGGCTGGGGTAGACCTTCAACTAGCATAAAGGGTTTTTGTACTCTAACTCTCAAACTAATTGCATAGAATATATAAAAGTATACATTTTAAGAAGTGGATTTTTACCCTGAACATAATGGTGATATCGGTTTTGACCAAAAATGTCGATTTTGGCAAAAAATGCCAAAAATCGTCATTTTTGGCCCAAAAATTTCTGGAAAGCCTAACTAAAATTTGCATTCGTGAAATTTTGAACTTTTTCGCTTTTTGGAATTTAGAAACAAATGTCTAGGAACGGTTTTCTCAAATTTCTGATTTTCATCTTATTTTTTGAGAAAATGGCAAAAATAGGCCAAAAATTGCCATTTTGGTGGCAGCGGTGGGATTTGTTTACATTTTTGACCTATTTTTGGCATTTTTGGCAAATTTTAGTTAGGCTTTCCAGAAATTTTGGGGTAAAAAATATGGTTTTTGGCATTTTTTACCAAAATTGGAATTTTTGGTCACAAACTGATATCATCATCATGTTCGGTGTAAAAATCCGCTTCTAAAAATGTATACTTTTATAAAGATTATACAATTAGTTTTAGAGTTAGAGTACAAAAACCATTTATGCCATTTAAAGGTCTACACCAGCCTTAAGGCAGGTTTCTCCCACTTTTAACTGACTGTTCAGAGACCGTTATTGTAGGGATCCTTTCTATTAAAAAAAATCTGTTTCTATATTTCAATGAAAATCAACATTTTCAGGTTGACCATGTTTCAATATGTCATTGTGGCGTCATTCATCGACCATTTCCCTAATTTTGGTATCAATGGAAAGAGGAAACCCTACCCTTTACTATGGTATCAAACAACTAAACTTTTGTTGTGTCATTAAAATTTGCTAGACCCAGTAAACTTTCAAATGCAGCGACTTAATCATGTCGGATGCCTCAATTTCCTCTATGAAGCTTATATGATAAGCGGTTAGGTAGATTGCAACAATCGCCTCCTGTAGAGAAAGTAAAACTACAAATGACAGCATTTCTGCACCATGATATATATAAAGACGAGTGACTATTCTTACAAAATTTCATTGATATAGCTCCATCCCTTGTGGGTAAAGTTTAAACTTTTTGACACCCCTTGTACAATGTAGTGATAGTGATCTCACCATGATACTCCTTTGCATAAATGATTAATTTGTGCATATCAAGTGAACGGGGTTCCAGATGGAACAAAAAAATTAATTGGGTTGCCAGGGTGTCACATTGTCTCATGTGAAATTAAGGAAGAGAAAACTTCCTGCCAAAATTTGAAAAGTGAATTTTTTGGTGAATTTAGAAAAGTACCGTATTGTTTCTAATAAACGCCCATGGGCGGCAACATATCTTGAAGGGTGGGCGATTATTAGAGACCAATTTTCAACATCAAAATTTGCACAAAATCGCTAAGTAAACTTAACAATTACGGCAACTTACTGTTATATGGCCCCCGATAACCCGGAAGTACTGACAATTTTTCATCATTTCTGGGATCGCGACCTCATTGTTACCGTTTCCTGTTACTAGCGATTGTTGGTTAAAGTTTAATGATACACGCAAATGCTACAAAATTGAATGTTTTCAACACTTCTCTTTGAAATTTTTTGGGGTGGGCGTTTAATAGAGACTGGGCGTTTATTAGAAACAATACGGTAGGCGTAATTAAAATGTACATTTTCCATAATAATGGAAAGTAAACATATTCAGGGTTTTTAAAATTTTGATAGTGCTGCCAATTGTTGATATTTATGATTAATTATGAAAACTTAATCTTTCTATTTTCATTTTTGATAATTAAAATTTTGGTTTTCAGGATATTCAATGTGTTGCCAAGATGTCAACCTTTATGAGAAACTCAATTCGAATGTGTTTCTCATAAAAGGTTTTGTAAATATCAAAAATCATTTTTTTATTTTAACTGGATCTACATACCCCAAAATGTCTTGTGTAGGGAGTGATTAAGTGTTGCACATCAACACATGACTAAATCTTAATTTTTGTATATTTGGCAATATTAGTTATAAATTAATAGTACTTTTTTGACCAAAGTGGCGTAAAAATTCATTGTAATATTACCTATTAGATCTAGGATACAATTCCATTTTTAAATTGATAGACAATATAATAATGTCAAAACCTTAATTGCTCTCACTTTTTTCTTTTCCTACAGGCTGTCCGCCCAGTCGCTGCAGCTCAAGCCGGTGACAAGAATGCAGAGTTCACCCCGTTGGCCCTCTTTGCATTCTTTGTAAACCGTTGCCGTGAAAACCTACACATAATCGTAGCTTTCTCGCCTATCGGTGATGCATTCCGTAACCGTCTGCGTCAGTTCCCATCGTTGATCAATTGCTGTACTATTGATTGGTTCCAGGTAAGTGATGATTTTCGAGGTCTTTACATATTTGTTACCATTTCTATAAATTTGGCATGTGAACGAAAATGCTTTCTGCTGCTTATGCCGACAACTTGATTGAAACTACATAACATGGGCCAAATGGGCATTTGTAATTGACTTCTATGTTTGAGCAACACCTTTTAAAGTGGAGATATTTCTTATCTGATGGGACCATTGCTTTTTTGAAATCATAATTATATCATGATAATATGCATGACGCATCTTTGTTACAGTGGAAACTCGTTAGTACGAGATAGCCGGGGAAAACTCCGAAAGCTCGTATTAACCGGAGCTCGCATTAAAAATATATCCCACCGTAACCATTATGATGATGAAATTAAATTTTCAGTGGCATATCGTAAGGCCTTATGTAGCGATAACGGGCTAACGACGCGACTTTTGACATTTCCTAATGTGCCACCACGTAAAACTGATTAACTTTGGACAACATTTACAAGTTGAGAGAGACAGATTTTGTTTAATTTGATAGGTTTTTTTAAGTAAAAAATGGTTTAAATTTATCATAAATACCATTTTTGCATGTCCGTGCAGTAGTGTCTTAAAACAAAAAAGAATTTTCTTTAACGTTGTTTGATCGCTCGCTGCTTTCGAAAGATCGCTGACCAAAACAGTGAATGCGCGCTATACTTACTAGTGCAATCATGTACGACGCGGTGAATATTTATACGTCGACGTATGAATTTGTATCAACGTAAATCATACGAAGCAGCTATCACGCTGCCGTATTTTTCGCATTGCTATAATAGATAAACAGTTAAAGCTGCCTTATAACTTTAAGAACTAGAAACACTTACCTCGCCACCTTGCTCGCCACGTGCTTTTCGGTTAAAAGAAGAGCCTTGGAAAGAAAAACTGCACTGAAAGACACCTTCAAAAATGACCTCGTATTATCCGTCGAAAAATTAATGATGAGTGGAGCAAGGGACTGTCGGTAAGTGCTCTTACTATGCGGAGCTCGTATTACTGACCTCGTACTAAACAGATAGCTTTGTGTAGTAAACAATGGAGGAAAGTCGGGACCGAGAGTTACGGCTCGTATTATACGGGTTGTCATTTTAAGCGATCTCGTACTAACGAGTTTCCACTGTATAAAACTACAAACCATGTGGTGTAAAACCATAAGAAATCGTAAGTAATTCTGAGAATAAAAAATGGGAGAGGTAGATCCAACGGACAAGGCACAATTAAAACACGTCAATGATCAACTACTGTAAACGCCAATATTTTTGCGCTGAGTAATTTTTGCGCTCAGCTAGACTTGTCTCAAGTCCTTAGGCGCTTAAAATCTCTGGGATTTTTCAGGTCTTATTGCATTGTTTATTCTGTAAACAGAAATACATCTTATTTTGCAAATCAAGTTTTACCCAAACAAAACACACTAAAACGAAAATAAACAATCCAAGGTTCTCCACAGTAAAAGCTAATATTCATTTTACAAAATATGAATTTACCAAGCAAAGTATGTATGGACCCTATAAGCTGATTATGTCACTGGTAATGTCCCTTTGGAGAATATGCCACAGTAAACCTACCACAATTTTTCAACTTTACAATTCACATGGTTACCTGACACTTCAAAACAAAACCCACCAGAAAAGAGCACATTTATCACTTTCAATAGAAAAATCTAAAAATATCACAGTTTTGAACATGTGCAAGGATAGTTAAGTCCAGCCTAAGGACTTGTAAGGTGGCTAACGATATTACATAATACCATGTAATAATTGAGAGTGTATCAAGTTCACTGTTTATCAAGAAATATCCACTGCCTGATCCACTTTTAAGACAAAAGGTTTTAAAAACTTGGAGCATTATTTTAAACTTTATTTACTCAATATGGAGGGGAAGCAGAAAGTTAGGAAGGTTTTAATTGCTACAGAACAAATATTTAAATCAATACAAATTTCACCTCAGCATAATTAGATTGAAGTTTGCTTATTATTTCCGTGTATTCAAAAAGCTTCATACCCAAAGCACAATAGAACAGGCCTGTTTCTTCGTCAGTGTACACTTGGCCACGTGCATGTGTGTTGCAGTGACCCAAGGCATCTGACCAATACTGTGCTGTGATTGGCTACCACCACTGCTGGTGGTAAATTAATTTGCTAGTTTACAAGGCTGGATGGAAACACAGATTTTGTGTATTTATGAACATATGGCCCTAGGAAACAAAATTTCTCAGTGTGGGTCTCTGTGGCTAGCCAAGTAGTATTAATAGAATATCTGATATTTTAGGGACACATACACCCTTGATTATCAGCAGTAATAGTGGAAAATCCATTAGTATGGACAGTTTCATATAGGCCTATATTGTTCACACTTGAACTTAAACCATGAAAGGAGGAGGGGCTGCCCAATCCAGCCTTGGACAAGGCTAGCGCTCAGCCAATTTTGGACCATTTCGCCCATTTTTATTTTCGCACACATGAACATTGACTGAGTATGGAATTTCATTTGCAACAAATACATATTAATTTTCGCGGTGCATTTATTTTCTCGCTAATTCCATTTTGCGCGAAAAGCGCAAAAATAAATGTAGCGCGAAAAATACCACTTATACAGTATGATACGGGAGGTTACCTAGATTCTGAGAACACAAAACTTTCTATTTTTATCTAAAATATGATTTTTGATTGTTCATAGGCATGGCCTGAGGATGCATTAGAGAGAGTAGCATTTAAATTCTTGGAGAATGTAGAAATGGAAGATGACCAGAGGAAAGATGTCGTATCTATTTGCCAAGGATTCCACACTGGGGCCAGGAATTTATCTTTCAAGTAAGTGGGACAAATATATCAAGTTCTGGTCATACATTCAATCTTTACATCAAACCAACTTCAAATATTTGGTATGATATATCGCACACACCTATCAAACCTGGGTTTGATTTGAAAATTGAAAATGTGAGCTAGTACTTTTTAGTGACCCATTTCCCCAGAAGAGATAGAAAGATTGCAGTCAAACTCTGAAAAAAATACAACATGTTCTATTTTCAATCAAACCTTTTCTGTGTCTTAGGAATCAACAGCCAATCATGGCCAAGAAATGCTATAGCCAATGGGGAACACAAAAATTTTAGCAGGCACTTTCACAGAAATATGATTTTCTTGAGAAAATACAAATGCAATACTAAAATCTGTTTGCTTGAAAGAAGGTTGAATTTTATTTAGTCTTAATTATGCAATCTGTTTGCTTGAAAGAAAGCTAGTTTTTTACTCTTAATTAAACAACAATCATCATGCCACCAAAGACAAATACATACGCTGGATCCACGACATCCCATGTACGTTTTTTCTTCAGTCTCTTCAATTTTCTCTTCCTCTTGATAACGGATGCAACACAAAGAAGGCTAGCAACTGTTACCAGCAAATTCACATCCATGCTAAATTCAGTTATCTTTTAATACATGTACACACAGTTTAGGATAAAATGCTTGCCTGTTTTGTGAAGTAATTTAAATGCTATGTGAGGTTGTCCCTTACTTGCACTCTCCACATATCTGAAGTTATAAAGAGGTCAAAAGAATTGGAAGGGTGTTTGAAACTGTGTGACCAGGCATTCTCAAATTCATGTCAAACTAGAAATTTGATGGTGGTTTGATTCAAAGATTGAATATACCTTAACAGCCTTTTCTTTTTACTGCAAGTATTTGCTTTGCTTCTACATTTGTGCTTTTCATGGGTCATTCAAGAAATATTTTATAGACTAGAATTGTCGCAACATTCAGCTGTTTGCAACTCTTGTCATTTGTAACAATCAGCAGGATTTATTCTTATATTTTATCATTGCCGCTTAGTTTGTCTTGCACACTCAAACATTTTGGCATTGAATAAGATTCAAAATTTTCTTTCCAAAGAATGCCCCCTGTAAAGAAAATCTGTTGACTGACCTATTCATACAAAAATTTCCCGTTTTCCCTGGGATTTGAACCCTTGACCTCTGGCATCCCGATCCCATGTCCACCTATGGCAAGCCACCAAGTATGGCCTGCCATGGCAGCCATTTTTTGCCCATCTGTATCCCAAATCTGTGATATGTTTGGACTTAGGCGAATTTCTTGATTTTTGCTTGTTGGATTTTGTTGGACTGTATGAATGAAAACATCTCTAGGCCAAACAATAATTCATTGGACGGTGTAAACAAAAATTCAGAGTACAGGACCC
>JXSR01S075275.1:94365-109376 GCA_000969725.1 Ophiothrix spiculata | reverse complement strand
TTTAAAACAAAATTGGAGCCACATATTTAACTATATCTAACTATAACTCATCTATTTTCATTCTTTTTGATAAGGATACCCGACCACTGCAATATGAGTTAAATGAGCGTCAGAACAATCTGGATGAAGAAGTTTAGTTTCGAAATTGGTGTAATGAAGTAATCAAGGGCACTTCCAGCCTTTGGACTAATTAAGGAAGTTTTGAAAGAACACTCTTCAATTCAACTTATTGAGGCATACAATTTTACTCCTACTAGCACTTTATTCATAAGAAAAGAGCCCAAGTTACAGTCCCATTCTCCTGTTATAAGGATTTTGTTCTCTAAAATTGTTCTTCTGTTGTTTTCACATTGGAAATGGTGTTATTACTATTTATCACTAAGTGACAAAAACCTTTCACATGCCCGTTATATAATTAGTGGTCGCTGAGAGTACCCATATGGACCTAAGACCAGAAAACCGCTTTCGCGAAGGTATTTTACGTCCAAACTCTTATCACATGGAGTAGATATAAGAAATATTCCCTTTTGTGTGATAGTAAATAACATACATCATTAATTTAGAGATTGACTAATAAAAAACCTCATACTTTATGAAATAACATACATCATTAATTTAAATATTGACTAATAAAAAACTCAAAATTTATCATGTTGATGATACATGTTTACTATCACATTCAAAACTAAAACCACAGGAAGGGGGAATAAGAAAAAGCAAAAATTAAAAAAAAAGAGTAACAGAAAAGAAATCGTTAATATTGTTACATTATATCTATTTTTTGTTGAAAAATGAGATTGTTATAAGTTGTCCCTTTTTTTTAGTTGTCAGTTTTCAAAAGCTATGTCAAAACAATTTGGGGTACATTTTTGGGCCTCATATCATAATTGCCTGGTTCATGCTACAATGACATATTAATCATGTCACGCCACAGGATATAAAATCAACACGAGTTTTAACCACCCTTACGAATTCACAGTAACATACAGGTTGGTCAAGTGAAATCGAGGTGATATTACAGTGAACTCGAAATGTATGGGTGGGTACAAACGGAAATCATGTAACCCTTCTGCATCTGCCTCCGTAGCGCATTCGATTGCGCTGTTGGGTAGCGGGTTGGCGCAGCGGTAGTTACCTCGCCTTGCATCAATGAGGTCCCGGGTTCTAGTCTCGCGCCCGGCGCTTTATGTGCATTTGGTTTTCAGTCCATGCTCGCTTCCGCAGGTTTTTCTCCGGGTGCTCCAGTCTTCCTCCTGCATTCAAAACTGAATTTAAAAAACATCTTAGGGCCCTGTTAAAGATAAGCTTCTTTCAGCTTACTTGGTACTAAGTACCAAGTTGGGTTTCCTTGGCGAAAGCCTAAACAAGGTGATTTTTTTTGGTTTTTGTCCGAGAGAAGAGTATTAGTGGGGGTTCGAGTCCAGGCAAGGCCGTAATGTTGCAAAAGAATTATTAATGTAAAATTGATGTCTACATGTTTATGAAATAAAAATAATCTTGAAAAATAAAAATAAAACAAAAATAAAAGGATCATCGACAACCACCGCAAATTTCAATACCATACCGCCCTTTTTCAAACCTGGGACGCAGAAATTAGTTTGGTTTCAACATTGGTGTAATCAAGTAATCAAGTAATTCGGTAATCAAGGGCCCCCTCGAATCAAAGTCCGCCTTCCAGCCTTTGGACTAAGGGAGTTTTGAAAGAACACTCTTCAATTCAACTTATTGAGGTGTACAATTTTACTCCTACTAGCCCTTAATTCGTAAGATAAGACTCCAAGTTGCAGGCACATTCTCCTGTTGTAGGGGTTTTGTGCTCTTAAATTGTTCTTCTGTTGTTTTCATATAGGAAATGGTGTTATTACTATTTATCACTAAATGACAACAGCCTGTCACATGCCCGTTAGTGGTCGCGGGGAGTACCCATATGGACCTAAGACCAGGAAACTGCTTTCGCGAAGTAATATTACGTCGACACTCTTCTCACATGGAGTAGATATGCGTGTAATTAACTATTATTAATGTGTACTGGGATAAGGAAAATTATAACCATAATTTTTAATGATCATATTTTTTTATTATTGTACTAATTATTTACTATTGTAAGACCCGCTCAAAAACATGTAAATCGGCAATAGCGGAACACGTCGCCAAAACCAATCACGTGAAAAACTGAAACTTTTCATTATATTCATCAACTAAGTTCAATGACATTTATATACCATGTATAAACTGCGTTACTACTCACCTTCTACTTTAAGCCACTAGAGCTTCTTGAACACCCCTCTCGCATATACTGCATTTTCTCTTTGTGGAATTAGATTAGATATTGACCTCAGCTTATACATGGTCTTACATTAAAATAAATTATAAATGAGGACATTTATAATTCATTTTCTTGTTCGATGACGTTACTTGAGGCAATTACAGTGGAAACGTGGACAGGACGAAATGTAAAATCATACCTTGTGGCTAAATATTTAACGACTGCATTTTATATAAATTATGCAATAAATCATAACAAAATATCTTGTTAACAAGCTTGACGAACAATTGACTCATTTGAAGATATTGACTTAAGTTATAAAGAAGACAAAATCGTCTGCTTATTTCTGCAGAAACCTGCCAAGGTGAAAAAGTGCGTTCACATACTGCATTTTTATGTTGTCGCTTGTAGGGTCGAATCAAAATTTAATGTTATATGTGATTGAGTTGTTCAGTTTGTAAAATACCAAGAACTTCATTAAATCAAAATAAGTTCGAATTTTTAAAAGTTTATTGATGAGCAGCCAATGTCGATCAAAATACTAACTCTACAAAATATGCCAACATTCTTTAAAATGTATTCCCATTTTATAATATGACAAAATGTTTAACCAATGTCTCACGACTTACTTGTTTTAGCTGTGGTGGCCTGCGTCCGGTATCCACCGAACTTCAATGCCTACTGATGGAATTGAGTTTCCCGGGATTCTGGGTCAACTGACCGGAAGTTGGTGATTGGTCAGATGACAAAATGGTGTCAAATGCTGGTGGTAGTTGATGGCGTCCCTTGTCTCTGTTCAGGTTGCTCCCCCTCCGCTTGATGTGAATAGCCTCCTTAACTCCTCGTTTGAACAAGTTCTCCTCTCTGTCTAAAACTTTGACACTATCCCAGTCAATGGCATGTGCCGGGTTGGCAATATGCTCTCCAACAGGAGAAGAAGGTCTGCGGTGTTCATCGAGGCGAGTTATAAGTGTTCGGGCACTTTCACCTATGTACGTGGATGGGCAGTTTGAGCAGGAGAGTTCATACACCACGCCACATTTGTCCATTTTGTGCGTTTTATCTTTTACTAAATTGTTCCTGATGGTATTACATGGCTTGATATGGGTGATAATTCCATGGGATCGAAACAGACGTTGGAATGATTCCGACATTCCTGCAATATAAGGGATGGTGATACTGCCTTTGGTTTTATGATCACTCACAGGTTTCGGACGCAGTTTCTTAGTCTTTCTGTTGGCAGTGTCCCAACTCCAGTTTTCATAGCCGCAGATGGCAAGTGACTTACGAATTCTGGAAAGTTCATCAGAACGGTCCACCTCTGTAGACACAATAGAGTGGGCGCGGTCACAGAGGGTCCGTATAACACCTAATTTGTGCTGAAGAGGATGGTTGGATGTGAAACTAAGATATTGGTCCGTGTGCGTTGGTTTGCGGAACACTTTGAAGTTAAGATTGCCGATATTGTCTCTAGAAACGTGTACGTCAAGCATGGGAAGACTGCCGTCTTCCTCTTTCTCAATGGTAAACTTGATGAAGGGGTGTTGCGAGTTGATGTGATCTGTGAATTCGTCAATTAAGTTCTTGTTAATTATGACCATAGTATCATCCACATAGCGGCCCCAGAAGTTAATAGGGGAATGGTAGGCAGCCAGCGCTTTCTGTTCGAAGTCCTCCATAAAAAGATTGGCAACAATGGGTGGGTACAAACGGAAATCATGTAACCCTTCTGCATCTGCCTCCGTAGCGCATTCGATAGAGCTGTTGGTTTTTTTCCGAGAGAAGAGTATTAGTGGGGGTTAGAGTCAAGGCAAGGCCGTAATGTTGCAGAAGAATTATAAATGTAAATTGAATTGATGTCTACATGTTTTAGGGGAATGGTAGGCAGCCAGCGCTTTCTGTTCGAAGTCCTCCATAAAAAGATTGGCAACAATGGGGGAGACCGGCGAGCCCATCGCTGCGCCCTCGATCTTCTGGTAAAACACATTGTCGTATTGGAAATATGTGGTGGTCAGTGCATATTCCAACAAACTCATTATCTGATCCACAGTTAAATCAGTTCTTTCATGGAGCGCAGTGTCGTTGTGCAACCGTGTCTTGATGATTTGGAGAGACTCATTAACCGGTGTACAAGTGAATAAAGCAGTAACATCGTAACTGACAAGCATTTCATCATTGGAAGTTGGATCTTAGGTATTCCCATTTGATTTTTAGGTTCACGAACCCAATTTTCATGGACATGTTTATACGGGTTTACTTTTTGCCAACTAACATGGGCAAAATTCAGCAAACTAAATTACATATTCCGTGATGATAAACTTCTGACATCCCTAAAAAGTGTCAACCAATGCATCATCCCATTTTTGTCTTATGGTGCAGAGACCTGGACTACAACAAAGAAGTTAGAGAAGAAGTTACAAGTGACAGAGAGGGCCATGGAAAGGTTTTACAAGAAAGGACAGAGTAACCAACAAATATCTCAGGGACACAACAAATGTACAGGATATTATCAGGGAAACAAAAGTTAAGAAATGGCGATTGGCGGGACATCTGGCTAGACATAAGGACAACAGATGGACTATCAAAGTCACCAACTGGACTCCAAGATCATACAAACAGGGCAGAGGCAGACAAAACAGAAGGTGGACTGATGAAATCAAGAACCACACTGGCATAACATGGCAAAGGAAAGCACAGGATAGATTGAAATGGAAGATTAATGAAGAGGCCTTCCTCCTGCAGTGGGCTAGATAGATTTCTTGTTTGACTTCTTGTTACATTTTCAGGACTTTTGGATAACATTCAGAGGCACCAATCATAATTGTTATTTAGTGCTTTATTTTCTAAACAGATTTTCCTTCACGATTGAACATTATTTCTATTTTTCTCATTATATTAAAGAAAGCTTTGTTCCAAAATGCATTTAAAAATGCATTTAATTTTAGTCAACCCTAGTGTCGTCCTATAAATGTGCAGTTTGTTTGGATAAATTAATATGCGTGGTAGCAGTTTTCAGACGAGTAGGTGTCTTAGCCTTACAGTAAAAAAGCATTTTCAAAATTGAATACAGCAAAGCCACAATAACCCAAGTCCATGGTGCCCTAAAGTTGTGATTATATTAACCATTGTATTGAAATGCTTTCTTTGGCAGCACGGATTTTGGTCAGTGTGGACGTGAAAAATGTAATTGCTCATCCCGAAAAGGGTGGGGGAACTTTACAGATCATATCAATTTTGATTTTATAATTTTTATCTCTTGCAGCATTAAGCGTTAAAGTGACACCTTACTTGTTAAAATTAATTAAGGCGATCAAATTTTACAACAGAAAATCTACTGGGAAATTCTTATTATTTTCTATATTTTTGCTCCCTCTTTTCGCCAGTTTCTTGCGAAGTGTTCTGTTGAAAAGTCACCATTTTCAGTGTAAGCCATAACAAATGACTTCAGGTAAACTATTCACAAGCTACATGAATCCCCAAAAGGTAAACACTTAAGTGGTCAAGGGGGTCCATATTGACCCAACATTTGGTTTTTGCGCGTCAGCGCAAGAACGCAAAGCAATTTTTCATCGCCCTTATTTGTATTTGTCTAACTTTACCATACGCTTCACTTGGTGGCAAAAAAATTCAAATCAACCCACCCTTCCCATGCTAATTAGCATAAATAAGCATCTTCGAGGGCGCTCTTCAAATTTGTTCTGCCCATAAAATCGTAATCGAAAAACTTATTTTTTCAAATTGTATTTCACCAATGTATTTGTACTTACATACTGCAAATATGAGCAAAAATTTATTGAAAAATTCCACTGAGAAGTGAGGTTTCAAAATATTGGTGGTAAAATTTTAACTGACATAACGAATTGGTTTTGTGGCCGCCATTTTGCAACGGTTTGTCCGATTTTCGATTTTTTTTTCTTTGTTTTAGTTCTTTTGAAGTACTTTACCTGTGACTAGAGTTTCAACTCAAAATTCCTGGCATGTGGCAGACCTTGACCACTTAAGTATTAGAGAAGGAGTATGCATATTATCGTTTTCTCTTGACAAAAAAACTCATACTACAAATGGTCTAATGGTAAAATTAATTATAAATGAATACTTTAGTAATTCATTTCCATGTTGTGTGTACTTATTTATGAGAGAGGGGACGTTATAGATTTTACAGCAATAAGTTCTTGCTAGATATTTAACAACTCATCTAATTATATCAGATTAAATCAAAGAATAAATGTGCCTTTCTACTCCTTTCAGCCGTAAAGTTGCAGACTGTATTTTGCGCTACAGGTTAAAAAACAATGAAATTTGCTGAAATTGATTTTTTTTTTCCAATTTCACATGTACTCTTCCAAACTTAACTATGAAAAAATCTTAGAAGAGCCATCAACAGAAAAGTATATAGTTTACTGGTTTTTGAATGCGTTTCTCTAAGTTTCATCTTTTACTCCATACCAAACCCACCCTACGCAGTCAGGCAGCAGAGCCTATGCAAATGAGCTTTTAATGAGCAATTTAATTTTCATTTCCCGGGTATATACCGGGAGAATACCAGGACAACTCGGTCGCTAGATTTTTTTTTCTCGATGTGACCTGTCGGATAGTTCGGACTTCTAACCCCTATAATCACAAGGGGGTTAGTGCAAATAGAAAATAAAGATATGGATGAAAATATTTAGAGTTTTTTCAATAAGATAAGCCTATTTTTGACAGTAGAGAATAAACATTTTTCATTACATTTAAAAACAAAAAATGTCAATTTAAAACTTGAGGTCAAATCTGGTTACGTGTAGCGTGTTTTACAAAATTGTATGTAAAATGCTTTTACAAACTGCAAGATGAGATATCAGACATCATATATATGAAATTTGAAAAATATATCTTGCTTGTAAGACATTTAAAACAGAAAATAAATCGAGGGAAAATTCATTACAACTAAAC
Organism: Ophiothrix spiculata; assembly: GCA_000969725.1. Classification (NCBI taxonomy): domain Eukaryota; kingdom Metazoa; phylum Echinodermata; class Ophiuroidea; order Amphilepidida; family Ophiotrichidae; genus Ophiothrix; species Ophiothrix spiculata. The sequence continues at coordinate 102,178 of JXSR01S075275.1, read as the reverse complement.
GTTCGAAAGGGACACGATGTCGGTCATCACATTATACCGATATACACAGCGAACATCGCAAACGACAAGTCACACGTTTCGAAGGTCTGGGTCAATTTAGGCAAATATAACGTCATTTACCGCACGTGGAAAGCAATGACTGGTGACTGGCATCCATTGCACTATTTACATATGTTCGTTTACGGGCAAGGAAATTGTATAGTTTTCATCATGTTTATCTAAATTAATTCCTTTGTAAAAGTAATTTATTGAAGGAAAATCATTCTAATACGATGGGAAAAAATAATACTTTGCAAAAAAAAAAGAAAAGAAAAGAAAAGCGCCGATAGGATTCGAACCTGGGACCCAAGATTCAAAAAACAGATTGCCTAACCGCTTCGCCACGGAGCGCTGTGTATAATAATCGTTGGTTTCTGACAATATATATCTAACAATAGGCAAGTGTCGCTTAATCGTTCGCTTCCGGGGTTACGTGATGTTTTACGTAGACATTTGATGTCTTATTTGACCTCATGGCGACCTCATGGGACCAAGCATCATATTTCATTACATGCTCGGTGTTTTACAAAGAATTATCTTAAAATGTTTAGCATGGCTAAAATATATTAAGTCCAGAACCGCTGATTTTAAGCAAAACGCAAAGACCAAATTTGACCTCACTCAGATAAAATAATCACTGTAGAAATTATATAAATTTTTACATATATTTCTCAAAATTTTAATTATTTTGGATTTCAGGATGTTTTTACAACATTTTTACATCTATGTATAACATTGTTTTGAATTATGATCTACTTGGATGAGTCTATGAGCCTTTTTAAATTTGTTTCTCAAATCTATGAATATTCATGAGCATAGTCGAAACGACAGTCTGTGCCTTTTAAATTTGTATATCAAATCTATGAATATTCACACTTTTCTCGGACCTGACTTCTGGCTGTAACGTGGCTTTTGGATGTCAGATAAAGCTCATTACTTAAGGCCGCATAAAAAAATAAGTTGTTTCTCGTCCGAAGGTTTCTCAATATGTGAGAAGGAAGTGAAGTGGTTTTTTTTCTGTTTTTAAGGTTGGGGAGAGCATGGGCAATCCAGTCTTACCCTTGGTTGATGTTGACTGCACATTCAGTTGCTTTTTTTTACTCTATTATTGATATGGATGCTGGTTTTATGACAATTTCAACATTAAAATCATCAAAAAGTTAAAGAATCTTTTAAAAAAGGAAAGTGGGGTCTTGATATTTGAACGATTTTGCTCAATTTTTAACATCTTTTTAGCATTTTTGCAACAACAAAAAATGGTGCGGCACAAAAAAGTGAGGAGGGAGGGGACGAGAAACAACTTTTTTTTTTTATGCGGCCTAAGGGGACAATTTAAACCTAATGACATTGAGATTGTAGATATGTAAAAAAAGTAAAAAATAACCAGGGCCCGACTTTACGGTTGGTTTGAGCTGGATGGTCAGAAATCTTTAAGTACTGACTTGATAAGTACCTTAATCTTGTGAAAAAAAATCATTTCACAAGAATCTAATTCAAAAGTTATCAATAATCTATTGGAGATCTATATATCTGCAAGAGCGAAAGTTACAATCATGGATTCGACATGGACATCTTTGAAAGTAAACATTATTGTAGAATCCGGACAAGGGGAATGTTATTTGAATTTCTACTATCCTGATATTTGTAACTGCGATACCAATCATTTAAACTATCTTGGACATGTGGATGGGAAATGTAACTGTATACTGTATATTTCACTACGCTATTATCATAATGCCTGATCTAAGCCAGAATACACTGAAATTTGAATCGGTTTTAGGGACGAGAATTCGCATTTTTCTTCCAATTTTTCCTTAAATACTTGTGTATTCACTTGTTCTTTAGGTACGTGGAAAGATTGTTGCAACTTAAAAGTTAATTTGATTCAAAAACCTAACATTAAAGTTACATTACTTTTAAGTACTTACAGATCCCATTTGTTTATACTATAATAGTACAAGGCACATTAAAGGTTCAAACGTTATCACCAGGTCATCTTGAGCCGAGTTCAGTTACCTTTAAGTATTAATAGGATCAAATACGTGGTACGACTTCCAGTATGGAGTCAGAGAGCTTTCATTTACATGCTAATTTTGTCTTGTCAAAGCCCACCGTAGTTGTGTGCTATGGAATTAACACCATGTTATCAACAAATAATAATTAAGACATAATTCAAGGTGGAAAACGTTAATGTAATTTTTGGTTTTGTGTCTAAGGGCTCTGTCACACATCACGAAACGTACGAATAACGAACTATCAACGTACACTGGTTTGGTCATTGAAAAACATGTAATCGATTACCAAACCAGTGTACGTTATTAGTACGTTATTCGCACGGTACGGTGACATGTGATATCAACAAAAATATTCTAACTTGACGGATCAATAACTTTGAGGGTTGAGAGCCGTAAGGCGGTATCTGCACAGCCAGAAAAAGAGGTTTTAAAAGACCTAACGGTGCTCAATACATAGGGGTGTGTACATGTATGTGATCATTCACTTGGAAATACCCATTAGGGATTGTTGCTTTTGCAAATACGGCCTTGTAGTTTTCACCCCTCGATTTACATCCTTTAGCAGTTGATAGGCCATTGAGTCTTCTTTTGTACGTGTAACACTTACTTTGTAATCAGAGGATCAATACAGATTCAAAATAACACCGAGTGTAATTATGGAGGGATATATTGCATGTCAGTAGACAATAGACAAGGTAGAACAAGAAAAAAGTTTTCGTAGGACAAAACCTCCAATGGATCCAAAAAAATACTCTTCTTCTTTATTTGGTGTATGTTGTTGACATAATGTGCCAACATTTCACATTTCCTTTCTAGGTCATTGTATTCCCGATATGGGTTTTACTTATAAACTAATTCAATTAAATTCAATTACGCCATTATGTTCATTCTATAAGACACACATATCTACACAATAACATGTCAGTCTCTGATCGCAAATGTCGAGATAATTGAATTTGTCTTCAAGCGAGAAATGTTATATTTGCTAACCTTCAATGCGCAATAGATTTTGGCGCTCTCTTGCGATTCTTAACAATCTTGAGTTTGCATTTCGATAAAGTACATTCAAGTTTGTGTTACAGTTAACCATATCAGTCATGATGGAGGAAAATAAAACGTGTATGAGAAATCAAGTTTCTCTTTTATCATATAATCACATTCTAAGTGTTAACACGTTTTGCAATGAAGAAATCTTTACTGGAAAATAATTTTAACAGCGTGTTTTGCACAAAACCCCAAGGCCAAAATGTTTTGCATTAGGGGCATACATTAGGTGTAAAATACTCTTCTAAAGGGATGCTTTTTAATATACTCATCTCTACAAACCTTAAAAGACTTAAGCTAATGCGTTTTTAAAAGAGGAAAATATTTAAATAAAGTGTTCCTTTTTGATCAAGCTTTATATTTGAAACACCTTTTTAGGGTAATTTGAATACTAACGATTGAATTAATGACTTACCAAGCAAGATACACAAGGTTTGAGTGTTGGAGAATGTCCCTCAATATAACAGTCTAAGCATATATTCTTCAAATATTTCTGTACCACGTGACTTACGAAGATACTTTAATTTATATCACAATGATACGTTGTAATGACTAAAAGACAATACTGCTACTAGTCTGGAGCTTGAAGTGAACGTGGCGTATGTGTACGTCAATACTTCATCTTTTTGCTTTAAAAATATTGAAAATATTGTTTGATATTATAATTATTATTATAAACATACTCTTTAATCAGTGCATTTTGCATCTCGTTTATCTTTCATATTTGTATAAGATTTTGGAATTGGGAATCAGTTTTCTTCCCAATTGATTTGCATTCAAGAACAAGGCAATTACTTATAGAGTGAGCACAGATTAGACCTGTCTTGGTAAAATAAATCGCAGACAAAAAAGATAACAATAAAATGCCCAGCTTCTGTGCGCCTAATTGAAATAATTGATCTTTGTTTTGTTAGTTACATCTGGTGTTCCCTAAAGAGTTCTGAAATAATATGCATTGAAGTGCAGTGCCGAGATATAGAGGCCGACCTACTGCTTGTATATTCAGAATTAGGGTCCTTAAACTGGTTATCTCTTTTAAAGATGTTACAGGGTGTCCCAGAAAAAAAACTTACAATCTTTGACAGTAATTTTCTTGAGCTTAACGGATGGTTAGAAAGTATATAATGATTGCATTGTATAGCCCAAGAATTGAAGTTTTAGATACTGTTTGTTTCATTTCAATCGGTTATGTACAACAAAAGTTATGCTTTGTCAAATGTTTGAGTGTAAATTTTTCTGGTCCAATTTCACGATTTTGTAAGTTCCCATTGAATGAAGTTCTATTGAGTATTGTCACTGATCTGCTCACTCAACCGTAACAACGTTTACTAATTAATTATGCACATACTCTCTTTTATCTGTGCTGAAAAAATGAATACATTTGATGTAAAAATAAGACAGATATGATGATTTTTCCAAGATGACCCATTTTTATTCCATTCAGAAACACCCTTATTTTATGGCCAATAATCATAAAATTGGACCAGACAAAAATCCACGTAAATATTTGATAAAACATAAATGTTGTTGTACACTACCGATTGAAATGAAAAAAACGGTATCTGAAAGTTCAATTCATTAGTTATAAAATGCAACCTTTACAAACTTTCTGACTTTCCGTTAAACTCAAGAAAATTATACGCAAAGATTGTAAGGTTTTTTCTGGGACACCAGTAGAATTTGCTAATATTGACCGTATCTGATATCTGTACATATTACATACAAAATATTAATACAGGTATGAAATTTTTCTTATTGTGTTTAGTTATCCATTCTTATCATTTCAGGGTATTAAATGCCATAGATAATCCTAAATTTCACTTTGGACATTTTGAACCAAAAATTTTCTAATTATCCATTGTATAAATATTTTTTTAATCATTATGGTAGAACAGGCTCTCGAGTATATAATTTTGTCAAAGAAAATCAATTGGTTTCACACCTATCTTTATTGTCAAACTCTCTCTTCAAAATGCAAATTATACTGTCCAAATTCTCCTCAAATCTGATCCTTTTCGGATCAAAAAGAGTGTGTTTGATCCGAAAAGGATCAAATTTGAGGAGAATTTGGATCAAAATTGATCCGGAAAAGGGTAAGCTCATATTTGATACTTTATCGGATCAATTTGATCCTTTCTTTTTAAGAGTGTTGTTGCTTTAATTATCTACGTATTTTACCGATTTTAACCCCATTCTTTCACCACTCCTCCCCTTTTAGCATTCAATAAAAATATCGCGATTTGCAAATCAGAAATAATAACAACAACAACAATGGTGTTTGAGTGTGTGTTGGGGTGGGGTGGGTAGAAAGGTCAATGATATAAAATGGATATGCGTAGCCCGGTTGCGTAGCAAAGAATTGCTAACGTTTTGCTAACAAATACACAACTCGGTCGCCATTTTACAAATGAATATTTTTCCCTTAGAGGTATATTTCCTCATTGTTTATCAGAATGGTTAACAGACTGACAGAAACTTTTTATTTCAACTAATCGAGTAGTTGAAATCTCCCGACAGAAAAATATTCTACAAAACTAAGTACCCCAGGAAATTTTGTCAAAACCGATTTTCCTATGATATATAGTATGTGAATTAAAGATGCTAATCGTGATATCCATCGTTAAGATACTATCAGTACAAGTTCATTAACCTTAGTAATTGAATTGGGTGATTGGCGCGCTTTCAAAAACCAGAAGAATGCCCTAAAACTGTTATTTACAGTTAACGTCAGAACGTCAGAAGTTTCACTATAAGGATATTCCAAAATCAAGAAGATTAATACAGTGGGTGTCAATCAGAGTGTAAAACGTTTTTGTAAATGCGTTGAATAGACCTTATTGGTTGCTCAAGCTGAAATGTTTTACAGATCAGTTGTACGTCTTGTAAAGTTAACTAATCAAGTAGTCGTCGAAATCTCCAATGAAGCATCTGTACCTCGTGAGTACCTCGAGGAATAGTACCCCGAGGAATATATCAAAATGAAAAAATAAAGATTCCGGCGATAGTATACGTTGAATTAAAGATTTTAACCGTGATGTCAAGCGTTAAGATGTTATCGGTACAAGTTCGTCAACCTAAGTAAGTGGATCAAAAAACAAACGAACCAAAAATTAATGTCATGTCCTTTGTTTTGTCCTGAAGCGTTGATTTACGTGGTAATGTCAAAAGGTCGGTAGATTATTACGCAGATATATTATAATCTTGTTTATCCCCTTGAAGGTGTAATGCATGGCTATGTTAGATAGCGGTAGACCAAAACACCCAAACTCTATTCAATTCTAACTCTTAAACATGTCAAATGGTTCCTCTTAACGGGTTTAAAAGCACACATTTCTAAAAGCAGATCAAATTTATCTACTAGACATGATAGTGATGTCGGTTTTGACCAAAGTAATAAAGTTTTTGCTAAAAATGTATTCAAAAAATGTTTTTGGCTAACAATTTTCGGTAAAGCTAAACTAAAATATTTGCTTTTTGATATTTTGAACATTATTAGTTTTCGAAATCTAGAAACAAATGTCTGAAGTGATTTCGTAAAATGTTATATTATTTCTTCAATCGTGTCAAAAATTTGCCATTTTGTTTCAAAAAAAACAAAAATTAAAAACTACGTCCCAATTGTACCACAAATACCGAATTTGACGAAACAAAATATATTCAGAGGGTGATTTGCTCTTAACACTATTTAGTGACGATAGCGGTGTGTCTTTAATTGAGACTTTTGATAGAACATACTTTTGAAAGAAATGTAAAAAACATTTCCTATTTCACATATCTAATTCGATTTGACACTTTTCTTGCATTGTATTGATGATTAAATTGAAACTTGATCTTTGCTCGTTTTTTCTATTCATTCAGTATGACTGATACGGGTAAATATAAGACAAACACGAATGTACTTTATATTAATGCATTAGATTTTTACACTCGCATGCAAGAAAGTATTGTAAACCATAGCCCATTGAATGTAAACAAAGTGGAAAATCCGCTAGGAGACCAATTCAATTACCGCAACAATTTGTGATCAAAAACGACACGTATTACTCGTGTAGATTTGTGTACCTTGCTTTTAATAGGTTTTGGCTTTCTGACATAATTAAATAACTTGAGTGTAAACATAATATATCTTGAGTAATGGTGTGCTGATTGCAAAACCCAGATTTTTAAGATCCTACGCTCCCAATTAATCCGTAAATGGTAGATTCAGTGATTATATTTACACAAGAAAGGTACTATGAATCACAAAAATTATCTGTAATAGTCGAAAAACGGTAATCAAAAGATTATGATATGTTTATTGTTTTTTTTTCTCAAAATACAAAATAACTTAAATAAAATGCTGGCTATCGTTATACCGTATAAAATTTGGAAAACACCGTTATTTGATTCTTTGCTTTATTCCTTGATTAGTCAAAGTACGTCGTAACTGTTGGCGCAATTACATGAAGTAAAAATCAGTTAAATGTTTTGTATAGTACGGAAATAGATTATTTGCCAACGCAATAGGTATGATTACAAACTTTAATGCAAATCTAAACACGAACACGTGTTTAAAAATGTTGATATAACGTGATCCACGTTGTTCTGAAAACAAAATGTTGTTTTTTAATAAAAAGGACATTAAGCAGTTATTTTTTTAATCAGAGGATCGATACATGCAGATTCAACATCAAATCAATCTTTTCTACGTGTCAGGTAACCGGAAATAACGGATA